>CAJVGK010000050.1:0-274753 GCA_910950805.1 Acrocephalus scirpaceus scirpaceus
GCCATAATGGGAGAGGCATGAACGATGCTGAGGAGGTTTCTTTTGAGCTAAGAAAGCTGCTACTAAGTTGAACTGCCGCCTAGGAGGCAGGAGAGAAAAGCCCCTTTTTTGAGCACAAGCTGTGCGCTCAAGCTCCCTGTGAACACCAACCATGTTAGAATCCCTTGCCGTGATGGGTGAAACATGAACGATGCTGTAGAGGCTTCTTTCGAGCTAAGAAAGCAGAGAACAAGTAGCACTTGTGAATAGGAGCCAGGAAACAAAACCCCTTTTTGGAGCACAAGCTGTGCACAAAGCTCCGTTTATAAACTGCAACCATGTCAGAATCGTTTTGGGTAATGGGAGAGGCATCAACGATTCTGAGAAATCTTCTTTTAACCTAAAAAACAAGAAAACAAGTAGCAATTGTGCCTAGGAGGCAGAGACAAAAGCCCCCTGTTGGAAGACAAGCTGTGCGCACCAGCTCCGTATGAACTGCAACCATGTCAGAATCAATTGCCGTGATGGGAGAGGCACGAACGATGCTGAGCAGGCTTCTTTCGAGCTGAGCAAGCTGCTACTAAGTGGAACTTGTGCCTAGGAGGCAGGAGACAAAACTTTGCTTTTGGAGCACAAGCTGTGTGCACAAGCTCCGCGTGAACTGCAACCATGTCAGTTCCACTTGCCGTGATGGGAGAGGCACGAACGATGCTGAGCAGGCTTCTTTCGAGCTGAGCAAGCTGCTACTAAGTGGAACTTGTGCCTAGGAGGCAGGAGACAAAACTTTGCTTTTGGAGCACAAGCTGTGTGCACAAGCTCCGCGTGAACTGCAACCATGTCAGTTCCACTTGCCGTGATGGGAGAGGCACGAACGATGCTGAGCAGGCTTCTTTCGAGCTGAGCAAGCTGCTACTAAGTGGAACTTGTGCCTAGGAGGCAGGAGACAAAACTTTGCTTTTGGAGCACAAGCTGTGTGCACAAGCTCCGCGTGAACTGCAACCATGTCAGTTCCACTTGCCGTGATGGGAGAGGCACGAACGATGCTGAGCAGGCTTCTTTCGAGCTGAGCAAGCTGCTACTAAGTGGAACTTGTGCCTAGGAGGCAGGAGACAAAACTTTGCTTTTGGAGCACAAGCTGTGTGCACAAGCTCCGCGTGAACTGCAACCATGTCAGTTCCACTTGCCGTGATGGGAGAGGCACGAACGATGCTGAGCAGGCTTCTTTCGAGCTGAGCAAGCTGCTACTAAGTGGAACTTGTGCCTAGGAGGCAGGAGACAAAACTTTGCTTTTGGAGCACAAGCTGTGTGCACAAGCTCCGCGTGAACTGCAACCATGTCAGTTCCACTTGCCGTGATGGGAGAGGCACGAACGATGCTGAGCAGGCTTCTTTCGAGCTGAGCAAGCTGCTACTAAGTGGAACTTGTGCCTAGGAGGCAGGAGACAAAACTTTGCTTTTGGAGCACAAGCTGTGTGCACAAGCTCCGCGTGAACTGCAACCATGTCAGTTCCACTTGCCGTGATGGGAGAGGCACGAACGATGCTGAGCAGGCTTCTTTCGAGCTGAGCAAGCTGCTACTAAGTGGAACTTGTGCCTAGGAGGCAGGAGACAAAACTTTGCTTTTGGAGCACAAGCTGTGTGCACAAGCTCCGCGTGAACTGCAACCATGTCAGATTCCACTTGCCGTGATGGGAGAGGCACGAACGATGCTGAGCAGGCTTCTTTCGAGCTGAGCAAGCTGCTACTAAGTGGAACTTGTGCCTAGGAGGCAGGAGACAAAACTTTGCTTTTGGAGCACAAGCTGTGTGCACAAGCTCCGCGTGAACTGCAACCATGTCAGTTCCACTTGCCGTGATGGGAGAGGCACGAACGATGCTGAGCAGGCTTCTTTCGAGCTGAGCAAGCTGCTACTAAGTGGAACTTGTGCCTAGGAGGCAGGAGACAAAACTTTGCTTTTGGAGCACAAGCTGTGTGCACAAGCTCCGCGTGAACTGCAACCATGTCAGTTCCACTTGCCGTGATGGGAGAGGCACGAACGATGCTGAGCAGGCTTCTTTCGAGCTGAGCAAGCTGCTACTAAGTGGAACTTGTGCCTAGGAGGCAGGAGACAAAACTTTGCTTTTGGAGCACAAGCTGTGTGCACAAGCTCCGCGTGAACTGCAACCATGTCAGATTCCACTTGCCGTGATGGGAGAGGCACGAACGATGCTGAGCAGGCTTCTTTCGAGCTGAGCAAGCTGCTACTAAGTGGAACTTGTGCCTAGGAGGCAGGAGACAAAACTTTGCTTTTGGAGCACAAGCTGTGTGCACAAGCTCCGCGTGAACTGCAACCATGTCAGATTCCACTTGCCGTGATGGGAGAGGCACGAACGATGCTGAGCAGGCTTCTTTCGAGCTGAGCAAGCTGCTACTAAGTGGAACTTGTGCCTAGGAGGCAGGAGACAAAACTTTGCTTTTGGAGCACAAGCTGTGTGCACAAGCTCCGCGTGAACTGCAACCATGTCAGTTCCACTTGCCGTGATGGGAGAGGCACGAACGATGCTGAGCAGGCTTCTTTCGAGCTGAGCAAGCTGCTACTAAGTGGAACTTGTGCCTAGGAGGCAGGAGACAAAACTTTGCTTTTGGAGCACAAGCTGTGTGCACAAGCTCCGCGTGAACTGCAACCATGTCAGATTCCACTTGCCGTGATGGGAGAGGCACGAACGATGCTGAGCAGGCTTCTTTCGAGCTGAGCAAGCTGCTACTAAGTGGAACTTGTGCCTAGGAGGCAGGAGACAAAACTTTGCTTTTGGAGCACAAGCTGTGTGCACAAGCTCCGCGTGAACTGCAACCATGTCAGATTCCACTTGCCGTGATGGGAGAGGCACGAACGATGCTGAGCAGGCTTCTTTCGAGCTGAGCAAGCTGCTACTAAGTGGAACTTGTGCCTAGGAGGCAGGAGACAAAACTTTGCTTTTGGAGCACAAGCTGTGTGCACAAGCTCCGCGTGAACTGCAACCATGTCAGTTCCACTTGCCGTGATGGGAGAGGCACGAACGATGCTGAGCAGGCTTCTTTCGAGCTGAGCAAGCTGCTACTAAGTGGAACTTGTGCCTAGGAGGCAGGAGACAAAACTTTGCTTTTGGAGCACAAGCTGTGTGCACAAGCTCCGCGTGAACTGCAACCATGTCAGATTCCACTTGCCGTGATGGGAGAGGCACGAACGATGCTGAGCAGGCTTCTTTCGAGCTGAGCAAGCTGCTACTAAGTGGAACTTGTGCCTAGGAGGCAGGAGACAAAACTTTGCTTTTGGAGCACAAGCTGTGTGCACAAGCTCCGCGTGAACTGCAACCATGTCAGTTCCACTTGCCGTGATGGGAGAGGCACGAACGATGCTGAGCAGGCTTCTTTCGAGCTGAGCAAGCTGCTACTAAGTGGAACTTGTGCCTAGGAGGCAGGAGACAAAACTTTGCTTTTGGAGCACAAGCTGTGTGCACAAGCTCCGCGTGAACTGCAACCATGTCAGTTCCACTTGCCGTGATGGGAGAGGCACGAACGATGCTGAGCAGGCTTCTTTCGAGCTGAGCAAGCTGCTACTAAGTGGAACTTGTGCCTAGGAGGCAGGAGACAAAACTTTGCTTTTGGAGCACAAGCTGTGTGCACAAGCTCCGCGTGAACTGCAACCATGTCAGTTCCACTTGCCGTGATGGGAGAGGCACGAACGATGCTGAGCAGGCTTCTTTCGAGCTGAGCAAGCTGCTACTAAGTGGAACTTGTGCCTAGGAGGCAGGAGACAAAACTTTGCTTTTGGAGCACAAGCTGTGTGCACAAGCTCCGCGTGAACTGCAACCATGTCAGTTCCACTTGCCGTGATGGGAGAGGCACGAACGATGCTGAGCAGGCTTCTTTCGAGCTGAGCAAGCTGCTACTAAGTGGAACTTGTGCCTAGGAGGCAGGAGACAAAACTTTGCTTTTGGAGCACAAGCTGTGTGCACAAGCTCCGCGTGAACTGCAACCATGTCAGTTCCACTTGCCGTGATGGGAGAGGCACGAACGATGCTGAGCAGGCTTCTTTCGAGCTGAGCAAGCTGCTACTAAGTGGAACTTGTGCCTAGGAGGCAGGAGACAAAACTTTGCTTTTGGAGCACAAGCTGTGTGCACAAGCTCCGCGTGAACTGCAACCATGTCAGTTCCACTTGCCGTGATGGGAGAGGCACGAACGATGCTGAGCAGGCTTCTTTCGAGCTGAGCAAGCTGCTACTAAGTGGAACTTGTGCCTAGGAGGCAGGAGACAAAACTTTGCTTTTGGAGCACAAGCTGTGTGCACAAGCTCCGCGTGAACTGCAACCATGTCAGTTCCACTTGCCGTGATGGGAGAGGCACGAACGATGCTGAGCAGGCTTCTTTCGAGCTGAGCAAGCTGCTACTAAGTGGAACTTGTGCCTAGGAGGCAGGAGACAAAACTTTGCTTTTGGAGCACAAGCTGTGTGCACAAGCTCCGCGTGAACTGCAACCATGTCAGTTCCACTTGCCGTGATGGGAGAGGCACGAACGATGCTGAGCAGGCTTCTTTCGAGCTGAGCAAGCTGCTACTAAGTGGAACTTGTGCCTAGGAGGCAGGAGACAAAACTTTGCTTTTGGAGCACAAGCTGTGTGCACAAGCTCCGCGTGAACTGCAACCATGTCAGATTCACTTGCCGTGATGGGAGAGGCACGAACGATGCTGAGCAGGCTTCTTTCGAGCTGAGCAAGCTGCTACTAAGTGGAACTTGTGCCTAGGAGGCAGGAGACAAAACTTTGCTTTTGGAGCACAAGCTGTGTGCACAAGCTCCGCGTGAACTGCAACCATGTCAGATTCCACTTGCCGTGATGGGAGAGGCACGAACGATGCTGAGCAGGCTTCTTTCGAGCTGAGCAAGCTGCTACTAAGTGGAACTTGTGCCTAGGAGGCAGGAGACAAAACTTTGCTTTTGGAGCACAAGCTGTGTGCACAAGCTCCGCGTGAACTGCAACCATGTCAGATTCCACTTGCCGTGATGGGAGAGGCACGAACGATGCTGAGCAGGCTTCTTTCGAGCTGAGCAAGCTGCTACTAAGTGGAACTTGTGCCTAGGAGGCAGGAGACAAAACTTTGCTTTTGGAGCACAAGCTGTGTGCACAAGCTCCGCGTGAACTGCAACCATGTCAGATTCACTTGCCGTGATGGGAGAGGCACGAACGATGCTGAGCAGGCTTC
The DNA here is from genome assembly GCA_910950805.1 of Acrocephalus scirpaceus scirpaceus. Taxonomy (NCBI): domain Eukaryota; kingdom Metazoa; phylum Chordata; class Aves; order Passeriformes; family Sylviidae; genus Acrocephalus; species Acrocephalus scirpaceus. Next base: position 5,194 of record CAJVGK010000050.1, read on the forward strand.
TTTCGAGCTGAGCAAGCTGCTACTAAGTGGAACTTGTGCCTAGGAGGCAGGAGACAAAACTTTGCTTTTGGAGCACAAGCTGTGTGCACAAGCTCCGCGTGAACTGCAACCATGTCAGTTCCACTTGCCGTGATGGGAGAGGCACGAACGATGCTGAGCAGGCTTCTTTCGAGCTGAGCAAGCTGCTACTAAGTGGAACTTGTGCCTAGGAGGCAGGAGACAAAACTTTGCTTTTGGAGCACAAGCTGTGTGCACAAGCTCCGCGTGAACTGCAACCATGTCAGATTCACTTGCCGTGATGGGAGAGGCACGAACGATGCTGAGCAGGCTTCTTTCGAGCTGAGCAAGCTGCTACTAAGTGGAACTTGTGCCTAGGAGGCAGGAGACAAAACTTTGCTTTTGGAGCACAAGCTGTGTGCACAAGCTCCGCGTGAACTGCAACCATGTCAGTTCCACTTGCCGTGATGGGAGAGGCACGAACGATGCTGAGCAGGCTTCTTTCGAGCTGAGCAAGCTGCTACTAAGTGGAACTTGTGCCTAGGAGGCAGGAGACAAAACTTTGCTTTTGGAGCACAAGCTGTGTGCACAAGCTCCGCGTGAACTGCAACCATGTCAGATTCCACTTGCCGTGATGGGAGAGGCACGAACGATGCTGAGCAGGCTTCTTTCGAGCTGAGCAAGCTGCTACTAAGTGGAACTTGTGCCTAGGAGGCAGGAGACAAAACTTTGCTTTTGGAGCACAAGCTGTGTGCACAAGCTCCGCGTGAACTGCAACCATGTCAGATTCCACTTGCCGTGATGGGAGAGGCACGAACGATGCTGAGCAGGCTTCTTTCGAGCTGAGCAAGCTGCTACTAAGTGGAACTTGTGCCTAGGAGGCAGGAGACAAAACTTTGCTTTTGGAGCACAAGCTGTGTGCACAAGCTCCGCGTGAACTGCAACCATGTCAGATTCACTTGCCGTGATGGGAGAGGCACGAACGATGCTGAGCAGGCTTCTTTCGAGCTGAGCAAGCTGCTACTAAGTGGAACTTGTGCCTAGGAGGCAGGAGACAAAACTTTGCTTTTGGAGCACAAGCTGTGTGCACAAGCTCCGCGTGAACTGCAACCATGTCAGATTCCACTTGCCGTGATGGGAGAGGCACGAACGATGCTGAGCAGGCTTCTTTCGAGCTGAGCAAGCTGCTACTAAGTGGAACTTGTGCCTAGGAGGCAGGAGACAAAACTTTGCTTTTGGAGCACAAGCTGTGTGCACAAGCTCCGCGTGAACTGCAACCATGTCAGATTCCACTTGCCGTGATGGGAGAGGCACGAACGATGCTGAGCAGGCTTCTTTCGAGCTGAGCAAGCTGCTACTAAGTGGAACTTGTGCCTAGGAGGCAGGAGACAAAACTTTGCTTTTGGAGCACAAGCTGTGTGCACAAGCTCCGCGTGAACTGCAACCATGTCAGTTCCACTTGCCGTGATGGGAGAGGCACGAACGATGCTGAGCAGGCTTCTTTCGAGCTGAGCAAGCTGCTACTAAGTGGAACTTGTGCCTAGGAGGCAGGAGACAAAACTTTGCTTTTGGAGCACAAGCTGTGTGCACAAGCTCCGCGTGAACTGCAACCATGTCAGTTCCACTTGCCGTGATGGGAGAGGCACGAACGATGCTGAGCAGGCTTCTTTCGAGCTGAGCAAGCTGCTACTAAGTGGAACTTGTGCCTAGGAGGCAGGAGACAAAACTTTGCTTTTGGAGCACAAGCTGTGTGCACAAGCTCCGCGTGAACTGCAACCATGTCAGATTCCACTTGCCGTGATGGGAGAGGCACGAACGATGCTGAGCAGGCTTCTTTCGAGCTGAGCAAGCTGCTACTAAGTGGAACTTGTGCCTAGGAGGCAGGAGACAAAACTTTGCTTTTGGAGCACAAGCTGTGTGCACAAGCTCCGCGTGAACTGCAACCATGTCAGTTCCACTTGCCGTGATGGGAGAGGCACGAACGATGCTGAGCAGGCTTCTTTCGAGCTGAGCAAGCTGCTACTAAGTGGAACTTGTGCCTAGGAGGCAGGAGACAAAACTTTGCTTTTGGAGCACAAGCTGTGTGCACAAGCTCCGCGTGAACTGCAACCATGTCAGTTCCACTTGCCGTGATGGGAGAGGCACGAACGATGCTGAGCAGGCTTCTTTCGAGCTGAGCAAGCTGCTACTAAGTGGAACTTGTGCCTAGGAGGCAGGAGACAAAACTTTGCTTTTGGAGCACAAGCTGTGTGCACAAGCTCCGCGTGAACTGCAACCATGTCAGTTCCACTTGCCGTGATGGGAGAGGCACGAACGATGCTGAGCAGGCTTCTTTCGAGCTGAGCAAGCTGCTACTAAGTGGAACTTGTGCCTAGGAGGCAGGAGACAAAACTTTGCTTTTGGAGCACAAGCTGTGTGCACAAGCTCCGCGTGAACTGCAACCATGTCAGTTCCACTTGCCGTGATGGGAGAGGCACGAACGATGCTGAGCAGGCTTCTTTCGAGCTGAGCAAGCTGCTACTAAGTGGAACTTGTGCCTAGGAGGCAGGAGACAAAACTTTGCTTTTGGAGCACAAGCTGTGTGCACAAGCTCCGCGTGAACTGCAACCATGTCAGTTCCACTTGCCGTGATGGGAGAGGCACGAACGATGCTGAGCAGGCTTCTTTCGAGCTGAGCAAGCTGCTACTAAGTGGAACTTGTGCCTAGGAGGCAGGAGACAAAACTTTGCTTTTGGAGCACAAGCTGTGTGCACAAGCTCCGCGTGAACTGCAACCATGTCAGATTCACTTGCCGTGATGGGAGAGGCACGAACGATGCTGAGCAGGCTTCTTTCGAGCTGAGCAAGCTGCTACTAAGTGGAACTTGTGCCTAGGAGGCAGGAGACAAAACTTTGCTTTTGGAGCACAAGCTGTGTGCACAAGCTCCGCGTGAACTGCAACCATGTCAGATTCCACTTGCCGTGATGGGAGAGGCACGAACGATGCTGAGCAGGCTTCTTTCGAGCTGAGCAAGCTGCTACTAAGTGGAACTTGTGCCTAGGAGGCAGGAGACAAAACTTTGCTTTTGGAGCACAAGCTGTGTGCACAAGCTCCGCGTGAACTGCAACCATGTCAGTTCCACTTGCCGTGATGGGAGAGGCACGAACGATGCTGAGCAGGCTTCTTTCGAGCTGAGCAAGCTGCTACTAAGTGGAACTTGTGCCTAGGAGGCAGGAGACAAAACTTTGCTTTTGGAGCACAAGCTGTGTGCACAAGCTCCGCGTGAACTGCAACCATGTCAGTTCCACTTGCCGTGATGGGAGAGGCACGAACGATGCTGAGCAGGCTTCTTTCGAGCTGAGCAAGCTGCTACTAAGTGGAACTTGTGCCTAGGAGGCAGGAGACAAAACTTTGCTTTTGGAGCACAAGCTGTGTGCACAAGCTCCGCGTGAACTGCAACCATGTCAGATTCCACTTGCCGTGATGGGAGAGGCACGAACGATGCTGAGCAGGCTTCTTTCGAGCTGAGCAAGCTGCTACTAAGTGGAACTTGTGCCTAGGAGGCAGGAGACAAAACTTTGCTTTTGGAGCACAAGCTGTGTGCACAAGCTCCGCGTGAACTGCAACCATGTCAGTTCCACTTGCCGTGATGGGAGAGGCACGAACGATGCTGAGCAGGCTTCTTTCGAGCTGAGCAAGCTGCTACTAAGTGGAACTTGTGCCTAGGAGGCAGGAGACAAAACTTTGCTTTTGGAGCACAAGCTGTGTGCACAAGCTCCGCGTGAACTGCAACCATGTCAGATTCCACTTGCCGTGATGGGAGAGGCACGAACGATGCTGAGCAGGCTTCTTTCGAGCTGAGCAAGCTGCTACTAAGTGGAACTTGTGCCTAGGAGGCAGGAGACAAAACTTTGCTTTTGGAGCACAAGCTGTGTGCACAAGCTCCGCGTGAACTGCAACCATGTCAGTTCCACTTGCCGTGATGGGAGAGGCACGAACGATGCTGAGCAGGCTTCTTTCGAGCTGAGCAAGCTGCTACTAAGTGGAACTTGTGCCTAGGAGGCAGGAGACAAAACTTTGCTTTTGGAGCACAAGCTGTGTGCACAAGCTCCGCGTGAACTGCAACCATGTCAGTTCACTTGCCGTGATGGGAGAGGCACGAACGATGCTGAGCAGGCTTCTTTCGAGCTGAGCAAGCTGCTACTAAGTGGAACTTGTGCCTAGGAGGCAGGAGACAAAACTTTGCTTTTGGAGCACAAGCTGTGTGCACAAGCTCCGCGTGAACTGCAACCATGTCAGTTCCACTTGCCGTGATGGGAGAGGCACGAACGATGCTGAGCAGGCTTCTTTCGAGCTGAGCAAGCTGCTACTAAGTGGAACTTGTGCCTAGGAGGCAGGAGACAAAACTTTGCTTTTGGAGCACAAGCTGTGTGCACAAGCTCCGCGTGAACTGCAACCATGTCAGATTCCACTTGCCGTGATGGGAGAGGCACGAACGATGCTGAGCAGGCTTCTTTCGAGCTGAGCAAGCTGCTACTAAGTGGAACTTGTGCCTAGGAGGCAGGAGACAAAACTTTGCTTTTGGAGCACAAGCTGTGTGCACAAGCTCCGCGTGAACTGCAACCATGTCAGATTCCACTTGCCGTGATGGGAGAGGCACGAACGATGCTGAGCAGGCTTCTTTCGAGCTGAGCAAGCTGCTACTAAGTGGAACTTGTGCCTAGGAGGCAGGAGACAAAACTTTGCTTTTGGAGCACAAGCTGTGTGCACAAGCTCCGCGTGAACTGCAACCATGTCAGTTCCACTTGCCGTGATGGGAGAGGCACGAACGATGCTGAGCAGGCTTCTTTCGAGCTGAGCAAGCTGCTACTAAGTGGAACTTGTGCCTAGGAGGCAGGAGACAAAACTTTGCTTTTGGAGCACAAGCTGTGTGCACAAGCTCCGCGTGAACTGCAACCATGTCAGATTCCACTTGCCGTGATGGGAGAGGCACGAACGATGCTGAGCAGGCTTCTTTCGAGCTGAGCAAGCTGCTACTAAGTGGAACTTGTGCCTAGGAGGCAGGAGACAAAACTTTGCTTTTGGAGCACAAGCTGTGTGCACAAGCTCCGCGTGAACTGCAACCATGTCAGATTCCACTTGCCGTGATGGGAGAGGCACGAACGATGCTGAGCAGGCTTCTTTCGAGCTGAGCAAGCTGCTACTAAGTGGAACTTGTGCCTAGGAGGCAGGAGACAAAACTTTGCTTTTGGAGCACAAGCTGTGTGCACAAGCTCCGCGTGAACTGCAACCATGTCAGTTCCACTTGCCGTGATGGGAGAGGCACGAACGATGCTGAGCAGGCTTCTTTCGAGCTGAGCAAGCTGCTACTAAGTGGAACTTGTGCCTAGGAGGCAGGAGACAAAACTTTGCTTTTGGAGCACAAGCTGTGTGCACAAGCTCCGCGTGAACTGCAACCATGTCAGATTCACTTGCCGTGATGGGAGAGGCACGAACGATGCTGAGCAGGCTTCTTTCGAGCTGAGCAAGCTGCTACTAAGTGGAACTTGTGCCTAGGAGGCAGGAGACAAAACTTTGCTTTTGGAGCACAAGCTGTGTGCACAAGCTCCGCGTGAACTGCAACCATGTCAGATTCCACTTGCCGTGATGGGAGAGGCACGAACGATGCTGAGCAGGCTTCTTTCGAGCTGAGCAAGCTGCTACTAAGTGGAACTTGTGCCTAGGAGGCAGGAGACAAAACTTTGCTTTTGGAGCACAAGCTGTGTGCACAAGCTCCGCGTGAACTGCAACCATGTCAGATTCCACTTGCCGTGATGGGAGAGGCACGAACGATGCTGAGCAGGCTTCTTTCGAGCTGAGCAAGCTGCTACTAAGTGGAACTTGTGCCTAGGAGGCAGGAGACAAAACTTTGCTTTTGGAGCACAAGCTGTGTGCACAAGCTCCGCGTGAACTGCAACCATGTCAGATTCCACTTGCCGTGATGGGAGAGGCACGAACGATGCTGAGCAGGCTTCTTTCGAGCTGAGCAAGCTGCTACTAAGTGGAACTTGTGCCTAGGAGGCAGGAGACAAAACTTTGCTTTTGGAGCACAAGCTGTGTGCACAAGCTCCGCGTGAACTGCAACCATGTCAGTTCCACTTGCCGTGATGGGAGAGGCACGAACGATGCTGAGCAGGCTTCTTTCGAGCTGAGCAAGCTGCTACTAAGTGGAACTTGTGCCTAGGAGGCAGGAGACAAAACTTTGCTTTTGGAGCACAAGCTGTGTGCACAAGCTCCGCGTGAACTGCAACCATGTCAGATTCACTTGCCGTGATGGGAGAGGCACGAAGGATGCTGAGCAGGCTTCTTTCGAGCTGAGCAAGCTGCTACTAAGTGGAACTTGTGCCTAGGAGGCAGGAGACAAAACTTTGCTTTTGGAGCACAAGCTGTGTGCACAAGCTCCGCGTGAACTGCAACCATGTCAGATTCCACTTGCCGTGATGGGAGAGGCACGAACGATGCTGAGCAGGCTTCTTTCGAGCTGAGCAAGCTGCTACTAAGTGGAACTTGTGCCTAGGAGGCAGGAGACAAAACTTTGCTTTTGGAGCACAAGCTGTGTGCACAAGCTCCGCGTGAACTGCAACCATGTCAGATTCCACTTGCCGTGATGGGAGAGGCACGAACGATGCTGAGCAGGCTTCTTTCGAGCTGAGCAAGCTGCTACTAAGTGGAACTTGTGCCTAGGAGGCAGGAGACAAAACTTTGCTTTTGGAGCACAAGCTGTGTGCACAAGCTCCGCGTGAACTGCAACCATGTCAGATTCCACTTGCCGTGATGGGAGAGGCACGAACGATGCTGAGCAGGCTTCTTTCGAGCTGAGCAAGCTGCTACTAAGTGGAACTTGTGCCTAGGAGGCAGGAGACAAAACTTTGCTTTTGGAGCACAAGCTGTGTGCACAAGCTCCGCGTGAACTGCAACCATGTCAGATTCCACTTGCCGTGATGGGAGAGGCACGAACGATGCTGAGCAGGCTTCTTTCGAGCTGAGCAAGCTGCTACTAAGTGGAACTTGTGCCTAGGAGGCAGGAGACAAAACTTTGCTTTTGGAGCACAAGCTGTGTGCACAAGCTCCGCGTGAACTGCAACCATGTCAGTTCCACTTGCCGTGATGGGAGAGGCACGAACGATGCTGAGCAGGCTTCTTTCGAGCTGAGCAAGCTGCTACTAAGTGGAACTTGTGCCTAGGAGGCAGGAGACAAAACTTTGCTTTTGGAGCACAAGCTGTGTGCACAAGCTCCGCGTGAACTGCAACCATGTCAGATTCCACTTGCCGTGATGGGAGAGGCACGAACGATGCTGAGCAGGCTTCTTTCGAGCTGAGCAAGCTGCTACTAAGTGGAACTTGTGCCTAGGAGGCAGGAGACAAAACTTTGCTTTTGGAGCACAAGCTGTGTGCACAAGCTCCGCGTGAACTGCAACCATGTCAGTTCCACTTGCCGTGATGGGAGAGGCACGAACGATGCTGAGCAGGCTTCTTTCGAGCTGAGCAAGCTGCTACTAAGTGGAACTTGTGCCTAGGAGGCAGGAGACAAAACTTTGCTTTTGGAGCACAAGCTGTGTGCACAAGCTCCGCGTGAACTGCAACCATGTCAGATTCCACTTGCCGTGATGGGAGAGGCACGAACGATGCTGAGCAGGCTTCTTTCGAGCTGAGCAAGCTGCTACTAAGTGGAACTTGTGCCTAGGAGGCAGGAGACAAAACTTTGCTTTTGGAGCACAAGCTGTGTGCACAAGCTCCGCGTGAACTGCAACCATGTCAGTTCCACTTGCCGTGATGGGAGAGGCACGAACGATGCTGAGCAGGCTTCTTTCGAGCTGAGCAAGCTGCTACTAAGTGGAACTTGTGCCTAGGAGGCAGGAGACAAAACTTTGCTTTTGGAGCACAAGCTGTGTGCACAAGCTCCGCGTGAACTGCAACCATGTCAGTTCCACTTGCCGTGATGGGAGAGGCACGAACGATGCTGAGCAGGCTTCTTTCGAGCTGAGCAAGCTGCTACTAAGTGGAACTTGTGCCTAGGAGGCAGGAGACAAAACTTTGCTTTTGGAGCACAAGCTGTGTGCACAAGCTCCGCGTGAACTGCAACCATGTCAGTTCCACTTGCCGTGATGGGAGAGGCACGAACGATGCTGAGCAGGCTTCTTTCGAGCTGAGCAAGCTGCTACTAAGTGGAACTTGTGCCTAGGAGGCAGGAGACAAAACTTTGCTTTTGGAGCACAAGCTGTGTGCACAAGCTCCGCGTGAACTGCAACCATGTCAGTTCCACTTGCCGTGATGGGAGAGGCACGAACGATGCTGAGCAGGCTTCTTTCGAGCTGAGCAAGCTGCTACTAAGTGGAACTTGTGCCTAGGAGGCAGGAGACAAAACTTTGCTTTTGGAGCACAAGCTGTGTGCACAAGCTCCGCGTGAACTGCAACCATGTCAGTTCCACTTGCCGTGATGGGAGAGGCACGAACGATGCTGAGCAGGCTTCTTTCGAGCTGAGCAAGCTGCTACTAAGTGGAACTTGTGCCTAGGAGGCAGGAGACAAAACTTTGCTTTTGGAGCACAAGCTGTGTGCACAAGCTCCGCGTGAACTGCAACCATGTCAGATTCACTTGCCGTGATGGGAGAGGCACGAACGATGCTGAGCAGGCTTCTTTCGAGCTGAGCAAGCTGCTACTAAGTGGAACTTGTGCCTAGGAGGCAGGAGACAAAACTTTGCTTTTGGAGCACAAGCTGTGTGCACAAGCTCCGCGTGAACTGCAACCATGTCAGATTCCACTTGCCGTGATGGGAGAGGCACGAACGATGCTGAGCAGGCTTCTTTCGAGCTGAGCAAGCTGCTACTAAGTGGAACTTGTGCCTAGGAGGCAGGAGACAAAACTTTGCTTTTGGAGCACAAGCTGTGTGCACAAGCTCCGCGTGAACTGCAACCATGTCAGTTCCACTTGCCGTGATGGGAGAGGCACGAACGATGCTGAGCAGGCTTCTTTCGAGCTGAGCAAGCTGCTACTAAGTGGAACTTGTGCCTAGGAGGCAGGAGACAAAACTTTGCTTTTGGAGCACAAGCTGTGTGCACAAGCTCCGCGTGAACTGCAACCATGTCAGTTCCACTTGCCGTGATGGGAGAGGCACGAACGATGCTGAGCAGGCTTCTTTCGAGCTGAGCAAGCTGCTACTAAGTGGAACTTGTGCCTAGGAGGCAGGAGACAAAACTTTGCTTTTGGAGCACAAGCTGTGTGCACAAGCTCCGCGTGAACTGCAACCATGTCAGTTCCACTTGCCGTGATGGGAGAGGCACGAACGATGCTGAGCAGGCTTCTTTCGAGCTGAGCAAGCTGCTACTAAGTGGAACTTGTGCCTAGGAGGCAGGAGACAAAACTTTGCTTTTGGAGCACAAGCTGTGTGCACAAGCTCCGCGTGAACTGCAACCATGTCAGTTCCACTTGCCGTGATGGGAGAGGCACGAACGATGCTGAGCAGGCTTCTTTCGAGCTGAGCAAGCTGCTACTAAGTGGAACTTGTGCCTAGGAGGCAGGAGACAAAACTTTGCTTTTGGAGCACAAGCTGTGTGCACAAGCTCCGCGTGAACTGCAACCATGTCAGATTCCACTTGCCGTGATGGGAGAGGCACGAACGATGCTGAGCAGGCTTCTTTCGAGCTGAGCAAGCTGCTACTAAGTGGAACTTGTGCCTAGGAGGCAGGAGACAAAACTTTGCTTTTGGAGCACAAGCTGTGTGCACAAGCTCCGCGTGAACTGCAACCATGTCAGTTCCACTTGCCGTGATGGGAGAGGCACGAACGATGCTGAGCAGGCTTCTTTCGAGCTGAGCAAGCTGCTACTAAGTGGAACTTGTGCCTAGGAGGCAGGAGACAAAACTTTGCTTTTGGAGCACAAGCTGTGTGCACAAGCTCCGCGTGAACTGCAACCATGTCAGTTCCACTTGCCGTGATGGGAGAGGCACGAACGATGCTGAGCAGGCTTCTTTCGAGCTGAGCAAGCTGCTACTAAGTGGAACTTGTGCCTAGGAGGCAGGAGACAAAACTTTGCTTTTGGAGCACAAGCTGTGTGCACAAGCTCCGCGTGAACTGCAACCATGTCAGTTCCACTTGCCGTGATGGGAGAGGCACGAACGATGCTGAGCAGGCTTCTTTCGAGCTGAGCAAGCTGCTACTAAGTGGAACTTGTGCCTAGGAGGCAGGAGACAAAACTTTGCTTTTGGAGCACAAGCTGTGTGCACAAGCTCCGCGTGAACTGCAACCATGTCAGATCGACTTGCCGTGATGGGAGAGGCACGAACGATGCTGAGCAGGCTTCTTTCGAGCTGAGCAAGCTGCTACTAAGTGGAACTTGTGCCTAGGAGGCAGGAGACAAAACTTTGCTTTTGGAGCACAAGCTGTGTGCACAAGCTCCGCGTGAACTGCAACCATGTCAGTTCCACTTGCCGTGATGGGAGAGGCACGAACGCTGCTGAGCAGGCTTCTTTCGAGCTGAGCAAGCTGCTACTAAGTGGAACTTGTGCCTAGGAGGCAGGAGACAAAACTTTGCTTTTGGAGCACAAGCTGTGTGCACAAGCTCCGCGTGAACTGCAACCATGTCAGTTCCACTTGCCGTGATGGGAGAGGCACGAACGCTGCTGAGCAGGCTTCTTTCGAGCTGAGCAAGCTGCTACTAAGTGGAACTTGTGCCTAGGAGGCAGGAGACAAAACTTTGCTTTTGGAGCACAAGCTGTGTGCACAAGCTCCGCGTGAACTGCAACCATGTCAGTTCCACTTGCCGTGATGGGAGAGGCACGAACGCTGCTGAGCAGGCTTCTTTCGAGCTGAGCAAGCTGCTACTAAGTGGAACTTGTGCCTAGGAGGCAGGAGACAAAACTTTGCTTTTGGAGCACAAGCTGTGTGCACAAGCTCCGCGTGAACTGCAACCATGTCAGATTCCACTTGCCGTGATGGGAGAGGCACGAACGATGCTGAGCAGGCTTCTTTCGAGCTGAGCAAGCTGCTACTAAGTGGAACTTGTGCCTAGGAGGCAGGAGACAAAACTTTGCTTTTGGAGCACAAGCTGTGTGCACAAGCTCCGCGTGAACTGCAACCATGTCAGATTCCACTTGCCGTGATGGGAGAGGCACGAACGATGCTGAGCAGGCTTCTTTCGAGCTGAGCAAGCTGCTACCAAGTGGAACTTGTGCCTAGGAGGCAGGAGACAAAACTTTGCTTTTGGAGCACAAGCTGTGTGCACAAGCTCCGCGTGAACTGCAACCATGTCAGATTCCACTTGCCGTGATGGGAGAGGCACGAACGATGCTGAGCAGGCTTCTTTCGAGCTGAGCAAGCTGCTACTAAGTGGAACTTGTGCCTAGGAGGCAGGAGACAAAACTTTGCTTTTGGAGCACAAGCTGTGTGCACAAGCTCCGCGTGAACTGCAACCATGTCAGATTCACTTGCCGTGATGGGAGAGGCACGAACGATGCTGAGCAGGCTTCTTTCGAGCTGAGCAAGCTGCTACTAAGTGGAACTTGTGCCTAGGAGGCAGGAGACAAAACTTTGCTTTTGGAGCACAAGCTGTGTGCACAAGCTCCGCGTGAACTGCAACCATGTCAGATTCCACTTGCCGTGATGGGAGAGGCACGAACGATGCTGAGCAGGCTTCTTTCGAGCTGAGCAAGCTGCTACTAAGTGGAACTTGTGCCTAGGAGGCAGGAGACAAAACTTTGCTTTTGGAGCACAAGCTGTGTGCACAAGCTCCGCGTGAACTGCAACCATGTCAGATTCCACTTGCCGTGATGGGAGAGGCACGAACGATGCTGAGCAGGCTTCTTTCGAGCTGAGCAAGCTGCTACTAAGTGGAACTTGTGCCTAGGAGGCAGGAGACAAAACTTTGCTTTTGGAGCACAAGCTGTGTGCACAAGCTCCGCGTGAACTGCAACCATGTCAGTTCCACTTGCCGTGATGGGAGAGGCACGAACGATGCTGAGCAGGCTTCTTTCGAGCTGAGCAAGCTGCTACTAAGTGGAACTTGTGCCTAGGAGGCAGGAGACAAAACTTTGCTTTTGGAGCACAAGCTGTGTGCACAAGCTCCGCGTGAACTGCAACCATGTCAGTTCCACTTGCCGTGATGGGAGAGGCACGAACGATGCTGAGCAGGCTTCTTTCGAGCTGAGCAAGCTGCTACTAAGTGGAACTTGTGCCTAGGAGGCAGGAGACAAAACTTTGCTTTTGGAGCACAAGCTGTGTGCACAAGCTCCGCGTGAACTGCAACCATGTCAGATTCCACTTGCCGTGATGGGAGAGGCACGAACGATGCTGAGCAGGCTTCTTTCGAGCTGAGCAAGCTGCTACTAAGTGGAACTTGTGCCTAGGAGGCAGGAGACAAAACTTTGCTTTTGGAGCACAAGCTGTGTGCACAAGCTCCGCGTGAACTGCAACCATGTCAGATTCCACTTGCCGTGATGGGAGAGGCACGAACGATGCTGAGCAGGCTTCTTTCGAGCTGAGCAAGCTGCTACTAAGTGGAACTTGTGCCTAGGAGGCAGGAGACAAAACTTTGCTTTTGGAGCACAAGCTGTGTGCACAAGCTCCGCGTGAACTGCAACCATGTCAGATTCCACTTGCCGTGATGGGAGAGGCACGAACGATGCTGAGCAGGCTTCTTTCGAGCTGAGCAAGCTGCTACTAAGTGGAACTTGTGCCTAGGAGGCAGGAGACAAAACTTTGCTTTTGGAGCACAAGCTGTGTGCACAAGCTCCGCGTGAACTGCAACCATGTCAGATTCCACTTGCCGTGATGGGAGAGGCACGAACGATGCTGAGCAGGCTTCTTTCGAGCTGAGCAAGCTGCTACTAAGTGGAACTTGTGCCTAGGAGGCAGGAGACAAAACTTTGCTTTTGGAGCACAAGCTGTGTGCACAAGCTCCGCGTGAACTGCAACCATGTCAGTTCCACTTGCCGTGATGGGAGAGGCACGAACGATGCTGAGCAGGCTTCTTTCGAGCTGAGCAAGCTGCTACTAAGTGGAACTTGTGCCTAGGAGGCAGGAGACAAAACTTTGCTTTTGGAGCACAAGCTGTGTGCACAAGCTCCGCGTGAACTGCAACCATGTCAGTTCCACTTGCCGTGATGGGAGAGGCACGAACGATGCTGAGCAGGCTTCTTTCGAGCTGAGCAAGCTGCTACTAAGTGGAACTTGTGCCTAGGAGGCAGGAGACAAAACTTTGCTTTTGGAGCACAAGCTGTGTGCACAAGCTCCGCGTGAACTGCAACCATGTCAGATTCCACTTGCCGTGATGGGAGAGGCACGAACGATGCTGAGCAGGCTTCTTTCGAGCTGAGCAAGCTGCTACTAAGTGGAACTTGTGCCTAGGAGGCAGGAGACAAAACTTTGCTTTTGGAGCACAAGCTGTGTGCACAAGCTCCGCGTGAACTGCAACCATGTCAGATTCACTTGCCGTGATGGGAGAGGCACGAACGATGCTGAGCAGGCTTCTTTCGAGCTGAGCAAGCTGCTACTAAGTGGAACTTGTGCCTAGGAGGCAGGAGACAAAACTTTGCTTTTGGAGCACAAGCTGTGTGCACAAGCTCCGCGTGAACTGCAACCATGTCAGTTCCACTTGCCGTGATGGGAGAGGCACGAACGATGCTGAGCAGGCTTCTTTCGAGCTGAGCAAGCTGCTACTAAGTGGAACTTGTGCCTAGGAGGCAGGAGACAAAACTTTGCTTTTGGAGCACAAGCTGTGTGCACAAGCTCCGCGTGAACTGCAACCATGTCAGTTCCACTTGCCGTGATGGGAGAGGCACGAACGATGCTGAGCAGGCTTCTTTCGAGCTGAGCAAGCTGCTACTAAGTGGAACTTGTGCCTAGGAGGCAGGAGACAAAACTTTGCTTTTGGAGCACAAGCTGTGTGCACAAGCTCCGCGTGAACTGCAACCATGTCAGTTCCACTTGCCGTGATGGGAGAGGCACGAACGATGCTGAGCAGGCTTCTTTCGAGCTGAGCAAGCTGCTACTAAGTGGAACTTGTGCCTAGGAGGCAGGAGACAAAACTTTCCTTTTGGAGCACAAGCTGTGCGCACAAGCTCCGCGTGAACTGCAACCATGTCAGTTCCAGTTGCCGTGATGGGAGAGGCACGAACGATGCTGAGCAGGCTTCTTTCGAGCTGAGCAAGCTGCTACTAAGTGGAACTTGTGCCTAGGAGGCAGGAGACAAAACTTTGCTTTTGGAGCACAAGCTGTGTGCACAAGCTCCGCGTGAACTGCAACCATGTCAGTTCCACTTGCCGTGATGGGAGAGGCACGAACGATGCTGAGCAGGCTTCTTTCGAGCTGAGCAAGTGCTACTAAGTGGAACTTGTGCCTAGGAGGCAGGAGACAAAACTTTGCTTTTGGAGCACAAGCTGTGTGCACAAGCTCCGCGTGAACTGCAACCATGTCAGTTCCACTTGCCGTGATGGGAGAGGCACGAACGATGCTGAGCAGGCTTCTTTCGAGCTGAGCAAGCTGCTACTAAGTGGAACTTGTGCCTAGGAGGCAGGAGACAAAACTTTGCTTTTGGAGCACAAGCTGTGTGCACAAGCTCCGCGTGAACTGCAACCATGTCAGTTCCACTTGCCGTGATGGGAGAGGCACGAACGATGCTGAGCAGGCTTCTTTCGAGCTGAGCAAGCTGCTACTAAGTGGAACTTGTGCCTAGGAGGCAGGAGACAAAACTTTGCTTTTGGAGCACAAGCTGTGTGCACAAGCTCCGCGTGAACTGCAACCATGTCAGATTCCACTTGCCGTGATGGGAGAGGCACGAACGATGCTGAGCAGGCTTCTTTCGAGCTGAGCAAGCTGCTACTAAGTGGAACTTGTGCCTAGGAGGCAGGAGACAAAACTTTGCTTTTGGAGCACAAGCTGTGTGCACAAGCTCCGCGTGAACTGCAACCATGTCAGTTCCACTTGCCGTGATGGGAGAGGCACGAACGATGCTGAGCAGGCTTCTTTCGAGCTGAGCAAGCTGCTACTAAGTGGAACTTGTGCCTAGGAGGCAGGAGACAAAACTTTGCTTTTGGAGCACAAGCTGTGTGCACAAGCTCCGCGTGAACTGCAACCATGTCAGTTCCACTTGCCGTGATGGGAGAGGCACGAACGATGCTGAGCAGGCTTCTTTCGAGCTGAGCAAGCTGCTACTAAGTGGAACTTGTGCCTAGGAGGCAGGAGACAAAACTTTGCTTTTGGAGCACAAGCTGTGTGCACAAGCTCCGCGTGAACTGCAACCATGTCAGTTCCACTTGCCGTGATGGGAGAGGCACGAACGATGCTGAGCAGGCTTCTTTCGAGCTGAGCAAGCTGCTACTAAGTGGAACTTGTGCCTAGGAGGCAGGAGACAAAACTTTGCTTTTGGAGCACAAGCTGTGTGCACAAGCTCCGCGTGAACTGCAACCATGTCAGTTCCACTTGCCGTGATGGGAGAGGCACGAACGATGCTGAGCAGGCTTCTTTCGAGCTGAGCAAGCTGCTACTAAGTGGAACTTGTGCCTAGGAGGCAGGAGACAAAACTTTGCTTTTGGAGCACAAGCTGTGTGCACAAGCTCCGCGTGAACTGCAACCATGTCAGATTCCACTTGCCGTGATGGGAGAGGCACGAACGATGCTGAGCAGGCTTCTTTCGAGCTGAGCAAGCTGCTACTAAGTGGAACTTGTGCCTAGGAGGCAGGAGACAAAACTTTGCTTTTGGAGCACAAGCTGTGTGCACAAGCTCCGCGTGAACTGCAACCATGTCAGTTCCACTTGCCGTGATGGGAGAGGCACGAACGATGCTGAGCAGGCTTCTTTCGAGCTGGCAAAGCTGCTACTAAGTGGAACTTGTGCCTAGGAGGCAGGAGACAAAACTTTGCTTTTGGAGCACAAGCTGTGTGCACAAGCTCCGCGTGAACTGCAACCATGTCAGTTCCACTTGCCGTGATGGGAGAGGCACGAACGATGCTGAGCAGGCTTCTTTCGAGCTGAGCAAGCTGCTACTAAGTGGAACTTGTGCCTAGGAGGCAGGAGACAAAACTTTGCTTTTGGAGCACAAGCTGTGTGCACAAGCTCCGCGTGAACTGCAACCATGTCAGTTCCACTTGCCGTGATGGGAGAGGCACGAACGATGCTGAGCAGGCTTCTTTCGAGCTGAGCAAGCTGCTACTAAGTGGAACTTGTGCCTAGGAGGCAGGAGACAAAACTTTGCTTTTGGAGCACAAGCTGTGTGCACAAGCTCCGCGTGAACTGCAACCATGTCAGTTCCACTTGCCGTGATGGGAGAGGCACGAACGATGCTGAGCAGGCTTCTTTCGAGCTGAGCAAGCTGCTACTAAGTGGAACTTGTGCCTAGGAGGCAGGAGACAAAACTTTGCTTTTGGAGCACAAGCTGTGTGCACAAGCTCCGCGTGAACTGCAACCATGTCAGTTCCACTTGCCGTGATGGGAGAGGCACGAACGATGCTGAGCAGGCTTCTTTCGAGCTGAGCAAGCTGCTACTAAGTGGAACTTGTGCCTAGGAGGCAGGAGACAAAACTTTGCTTTTGGAGCACAAGCTGTGTGCACAAGCTCCGCGTGAACTGCAACCATGTCAGTTCCACTTGCCGTGATGGGAGAGGCACGAACGATGCTGAGCAGGCTTCTTTCGAGCTGAGCAAGCTGCTACTAAGTGGAACTTGTGCCTAGGAGGCAGGAGACAAAACTTTGCTTTTGGAGCACAAGCTGTGTGCACAAGCTCCGCGTGAACTGCAACCATGTCAGTTCCACTTGCCGTGATGGGAGAGGCACGAACGATGCTGAGCAGGCTTCTTTCGAGCTGAGCAAGCTGCTACTAAGTGGAACTTGTGCCTAGGAGGCAGGAGACAAAACTTTGCTTTTGGAGCACAAGCTGTGTGCACAAGCTCCGCGTGAACTGCAACCATGTCAGTTCCACTTGCCGTGATGGGAGAGGCACGAACGATGCTGAGCAGGCTTCTTTCGAGCTGAGCAAGCTGCTACTAAGTGGAACTTGTGCCTAGGAGGCAGGAGACAAAACTTTGCTTTTGGAGCACAAGCTGTGTGCACAAGCTCCGCGTGAACTGCAACCATGTCAGTTCCACTTGCCGTGATGGGAGAGGCACGAACGATGCTGAGCAGGCTTCTTTCGAGCTGAGCAAGCTGCTACTAAGTGGAACTTGTGCCTAGGAGGCAGGAGACAAAACTTTGCTTTTGGAGCACAAGCTGTGTGCACAAGCTCCGCGTGAACTGCAACCATGTCAGTTCCACTTGCCGTGATGGGAGAGGCACGAACGATGCTGAGCAGGCTTCTTTCGAGCTGAGCAAGCTGCTACTAAGTGGAACTTGTGCCTAGGAGGCAGGAGACAAAACTTTGCTTTTGGAGCACAAGCTGTGTGCACAAGCTCCGCGTGAACTGCAACCATGTCAGATTCCACTTGCCGTGATGGGAGAGGCACGAACGATGCTGAGCAGGCTTCTTTCGAGCTGAGCAAGCTGCTACTAAGTGGAACTTGTGCCTAGGAGGCAGGAGACAAAACTTTGCTTTTGGAGCACAAGCTGTGTGCACAAGCTCCGCGTGAACTGCAACCATGTCAGTTCCACTTGCCGTGATGGGAGAGGCACGAACGATGCTGAGCAGGCTTCTTTCGAGCTGAGCAAGCTGCTACTAAGTGGAACTTGTGCCTAGGAGGCAGGAGACAAAACTTTGCTTTTGGAGCACAAGCTGTGTGCACAAGCTCCGCGTGAACTGCAACCATGTCAGATTCCACTTGCCGTGATGGGAGAGGCACGAACGATGCTGAGCAGGCTTCTTTCGAGCTGAGCAAGCTGCTACTAAGTGGAACTTGTGCCTAGGAGGCAGGAGACAAAACTTTGCTTTTGGAGCACAAGCTGTGTGCACAAGCTCCGCGTGAACTGCAACCATGTCAGTTCCACTTGCCGTGATGGGAGAGGCACGAACGATGCTGAGCAGGCTTCTTTCGAGCTGAGCAAGCTGCTACTAAGTGGAACTTGTGCCTAGGAGGCAGGAGACAAAACTTTGCTTTTGGAGCACAAGCTGTGTGCACAAGCTCCGCGTGAACTGCAACCATGTCAGTTCCACTTGCCGTGATGGGAGAGGCACGAACGATGCTGAGCAGGCTTCTTTCGAGCTGAGCAAGCTGCTACTAAGTGGAACTTGTGCCTAGGAGGCAGGAGACAAAACTTTGCTTTTGGAGCACAAGCTGTGTGCACAAGCTCCGCGTGAACTGCAACCATGTCAGTTCCACTTGCCGTGATGGGAGAGGCACGAACGATGCTGAGCAGGCTTCTTTCGAGCTGAGCAAGCTGCTACTAAGTGGAACTTGTGCCTAGGAGGCAGGAGACAAAACTTTGCTTTTGGAGCACAAGCTGTGTGCACAAGCTCCGCGTGAACTGCAACCATGTCAGTTCCACTTGCCGTGATGGGAGAGGCACGAACGATGCTGAGCAGGCTTCTTTCGAGCTGAGCAAGCTGCTACTAAGTGGAACTTGTGCCTAGGAGGCAGGAGACAAAACTTTGCTTTTGGAGCACAAGCTGTGTGCACAAGCTCCGCGTGAACTGCAACCATGTCAGTTCCACTTGCCGTGATGGGAGAGGCACGAACGATGCTGAGCAGGCTTCTTTCGAGCTGAGCAAGCTGCTACTAAGTGGAACTTGTGCCTAGGAGGCAGGAGACAAAACTTTGCTTTTGGAGCACAAGCTGTGTGCACAAGCTCCGCGTGAACTGCAACCATGTCAGATTCCACTTGCCGTGATGGGAGAGGCACGAACGATGCTGAGCAGGCTTCTTTCGAGCTGAGCAAGCTGCTACTAAGTGGAACTTGTGCCTAGGAGGCAGGAGACAAAACTTTGCTTTTGGAGCACAAGCTGTGTGCACAAGCTCCGCGTGAACTGCAACCATGTCAGATTCCACTTGCCGTGATGGGAGAGGCACGAACGATGCTGAGCAGGCTTCTTTCGAGCTGAGCAAGCTGCTACTAAGTGGAACTTGTGCCTAGGAGGCAGGAGACAAAACTTTGCTTTTGGAGCACAAGCTGTGTGCACAAGCTCCGCGTGAACTGCAACCATGTCAGATTCCACTTGCCGTGATGGGAGAGGCACGAACGATGCTGAGCAGGCTTCTTTCGAGCTGAGCAAGCTGCTACTAAGTGGAACTTGTGCCTAGGAGGCAGGAGACAAAACTTTGCTTTTGGAGCACAAGCTGTGTGCACAAGCTCCGCGTGAACTGCAACCATGTCAGATTCACTTGCCGTGATGGGAGAGGCACGAACGATGCTGAGCAGGCTTCTTTCGAGCTGAGCAAGCTGCTACTAAGTGGAACTTGTGCCTAGGAGGCAGGAGACAAAACTTTGCTTTTGGAGCACAAGCTGTGTGCACAAGCTCCGCGTGAACTGCAACCATGTCAGTTCCACTTGCCGTGATGGGAGAGGCACGAACGATGCTGAGCAGGCTTCTTTCGAGCTGAGCAAGCTGCTACTAAGTGGAACTTGTGCCTAGGAGGCAGGAGACAAAACTTTGCTTTTGGAGCACAAGCTGTGTGCACAAGCTCCGCGTGAACTGCAACCATGTCAGTTCCACTTGCCGTGATGGGAGAGGCACGAACGATGCTGAGCAGGCTTCTTTCGAGCTGAGCAAGCTGCTACTAAGTGGAACTTGTGCCTAGGAGGCAGGAGACAAAACTTTGCTTTTGGAGCACAAGCTGTGTGCACAAGCTCCGCGTGAACTGCAACCATGTCAGTTCACTTGCCGTGATGGGAGAGGCACGAACGATGCTGAGCAGGCTTCTTTCGAGCTGAGCAAGCTGCTACTAAGTGGAACTTGTGCCTAGGAGGCAGGAGACAAAACTTTGCTTTTGGAGCACAAGCTGTGTGCACAAGCTCCGCGTGAACTGCAACCATGTCAGTTCCACTTGCCGTGATGGGAGAGGCACGAACGATGCTGAGCAGGCTTCTTTCGAGCTGAGCAAGCTGCTACTAAGTGGAACTTGTGCCTAGGAGGCAGGAGACAAAACTTTGCTTTTGGAGCACAAGCTGTGTGCACAAGCTCCGCGTGAACTGCAACCATGTCAGTTCCACTTGCCGTGATGGGAGAGGCACGAACGATGCTGAGCAGGCTTCTTTCGAGCTGAGCAAGCTGCTACTAAGTGGAACTTGTGCCTAGGAGGCAGGAGACAAAACTTTGCTTTTGGAGCACAAGCTGTGTGCACAAGCTCCGCGTGAACTGCAACCATGTCAGTTCCACTTGCCGTGATGGGAGAGGCACGAACGATGCTGAGCAGGCTTCTTTCGAGCTGAGCAAGCTGCTACTAAGTGGAACTTGTGCCTAGGAGGCAGGAGACAAAACTTTGCTTTTGGAGCACAAGCTGTGTGCACAAGCTCCGCGTGAACTGCAACCATGTCAGTTCCACTTGCCGTGATGGGAGAGGCACGAACGATGCTGAGCAGGCTTCTTTCGAGCTGAGCAAGCTGCTACTAAGTGGAACTTGTGCCTAGGAGGCAGGAGACAAAACTTTGCTTTTGGAGCACAAGCTGTGTGCACAAGCTCCGCGTGAACTGCAACCATGTCAGATTCCACTTGCCGTGATGGGAGAGGCACGAACGATGCTGAGCAGGCTTCTTTCGAGCTGAGCAAGCTGCTACTAAGTGGAACTTGTGCCTAGGAGGCAGGAGACAAAACTTTGCTTTTGGAGCACAAGCTGTGTGCACAAGCTCCGCGTGAACTGCAACCATGTCAGTTCCACTTGCCGTGATGGGAGAGGCACGAACGATGCTGAGCAGGCTTCTTTCGAGCTGAGCAAGCTGCTACTAAGTGGAACTTGTGCCTAGGAGGCAGGAGACAAAACTTTGCTTTTGGAGCACAAGCTGTGTGCACAAGCTCCGCGTGAACTGCAACCATGTCAGATTCCACTTGCCGTGATGGGAGAGGCACGAACGATGCTGAGCAGGCTTCTTTCGAGCTGAGCAAGCTGCTACTAAGTGGAACTTGTGCCTAGGAGGCAGGAGACAAAACTTTGCTTTTGGAGCACAAGCTGTGTGCACAAGCTCCGCGTGAACTGCAACCATGTCAGATTCCACTTGCCGTGATGGGAGAGGCACGAACGATGCTGAGCAGGCTTCTTTCGAGCTGAGCAAGCTGCTACTAAGTGGAACTTGTGCCTAGGAGGCAGGAGACAAAACTTTGCTTTTGGAGCACAAGCTGTGTGCACAAGCTCCGCGTGAACTGCAACCATGTCAGATTCACTTGCCGTGATGGGAGAGGCACGAACGATGCTGAGCAGGCTTCTTTCGAGCTGAGCAAGCTGCTACTAAGTGGAACTTGTGCCTAGGAGGCAGGAGACAAAACTTTGCTTTTGGAGCACAAGCTGTGTGCACAAGCTCCGCGTGAACTGCAACCATGTCAGTTCCACTTGCCGTGATGGGAGAGGCACGAACGATGCTGAGCAGGCTTCTTTCGAGCTGAGCAAGCTGCTACTAAGTGGAACTTGTGCCTAGGAGGCAGGAGACAAAACTTTGCTTTTGGAGCACAAGCTGTGTGCACAAGCTCCGCGTGAACTGCAACCATGTCAGTTCCACTTGCCGTGATGGGAGAGGCACGAACGATGCTGAGCAGGCTTCTTTCGAGCTGAGCAAGCTGCTACTAAGTGGAACTTGTGCCTAGGAGGCAGGAGACAAAACTTTGCTTTTGGAGCACAAGCTGTGTGCACAAGCTCCGCGTGAACTGCAACCATGTCAGTTCCACTTGCCGTGATGGGAGAGGCACGAACGATGCTGAGCAGGCTTCTTTCGAGCTGAGCAAGCTGCTACTAAGTGGAACTTGTGCCTAGGAGGCAGGAGACAAAACTTTGCTTTTGGAGCACAAGCTGTGTGCACAAGCTCCGCGTGAACTGCAACCATGTCAGTTCCACTTGCCGTGATGGGAGAGGCACGAACGATGCTGAGCAGGCTTCTTTCGAGCTGAGCAAGCTGCTACTAAGTGGAACTTGTGCCTAGGAGGCAGGAGACAAAACTTTGCTTTTGGAGCACAAGCTGTGTGCACAAGCTCCGCGTGAACTGCAACCATGTCAGTTCCACTTGCCGTGATGGGAGAGGCACGAACGATGCTGAGCAGGCTTCTTTCGAGCTGAGCAAGCTGCTACTAAGTGGAACTTGTGCCTAGGAGGCAGGAGACAAAACTTTGCTTTTGGAGCACAAGCTGTGTGCACAAGCTCCGCGTGAACTGCAACCATGTCAGATTCCACTTGCCGTGATGGGAGAGGCACGAACGATGCTGAGCAGGCTTCTTTCGAGCTGAGCAAGCTGCTACTAAGTGGAACTTGTGCCTAGGAGGCAGGAGACAAAACTTTGCTTTTGGAGCACAAGCTGTGTGCACAAGCTCCGCGTGAACTGCAACCATGTCAGTTCCACTTGCCGTGATGGGAGAGGCACGAACGATGCTGAGCAGGCTTCTTTCGAGCTGAGCAAGCTGCTACTAAGTGGAACTTGTGCCTAGGAGGCAGGAGACAAAACTTTGCTTTTGGAGCACAAGCTGTGTGCACAAGCTCCGCGTGAACTGCAACCATGTCAGTTCCACTTGCCGTGATGGGAGAGGCACGAACGATGCTGAGCAGGCTTCTTTCGAGCTGAGCAAGCTGCTACTAAGTGGAACTTGTGCCTAGGAGGCAGGAGACAAAACTTTGCTTTTGGAGCACAAGCTGTGTGCACAAGCTCCGCGTGAACTGCAACCATGTCAGTTCCACTTGCCGTGATGGGAGAGGCACGAACGATGCTGAGCAGGCTTCTTTCGAGCTGAGCAAGCTGCTACTAAGTGGAACTTGTGCCTAGGAGGCAGGAGACAAAACTTTGCTTTTGGAGCACAAGCTGTGTGCACAAGCTCCGCGTGAACTGCAACCATGTCAGATTCCACTTGCCGTGATGGGAGAGGCACGAACGATGCTGAGCAGGCTTCTTTCGAGCTGAGCAAGCTGCTACTAAGTGGAACTTGTGCCTAGGAGGCAGGAGACAAAACTTTGCTTTTGGAGCACAAGCTGTGTGCACAAGCTCCGCGTGAACTGCAACCATGTCAGTTCCACTTGCCGTGATGGGAGAGGCACGAACGATGCTGAGCAGGCTTCTTTCGAGCTGAGCAAGCTGCTACTAAGTGGAACTTGTGCCTAGGAGGCAGGAGACAAAACTTTGCTTTTGGAGCACAAGCTGTGTGCACAAGCTCCGCGTGAACTGCAACCATGTCAGATTCCACTTGCCGTGATGGGAGAGGCACGAACGATGCTGAGCAGGCTTCTTTCGAGCTGAGCAAGCTGCTACTAAGTGGAACTTGTGCCTAGGAGGCAGGAGACAAAACTTTGCTTTTGGAGCACAAGCTGTGTGCACAAGCTCCGCGTGAACTGCAACCATGTCAGATTCACTTGCCGTGATGGGAGAGGCACGAACGATGCTGAGCAGGCTTCTTTCGAGCTGAGCAAGCTGCTACTAAGTGGAACTTGTGCCTAGGAGGCAGGAGACAAAACTTTGCTTTTGGAGCACAAGCTGTGTGCACAAGCTCCGCGTGAACTGCAACCATGTCAGATTCACTTGCCGTGATGGGAGAGGCACGAACGATGCTGAGCAGGCTTCTTTCGAGCTGGCAAAGCTGCTACTAAGTGGAACTTGTGCCTAGGAGGCAGGAGA
Organism: Acrocephalus scirpaceus scirpaceus; assembly: GCA_910950805.1. Taxonomy (NCBI): domain Eukaryota; kingdom Metazoa; phylum Chordata; class Aves; order Passeriformes; family Sylviidae; genus Acrocephalus; species Acrocephalus scirpaceus. The sequence continues at coordinate 28,863 of CAJVGK010000050.1, forward strand.
CAAAACTTTGCTTTTGGAGCACAAGCTGTGTGCACAAGCTCCGCGTGAACTGCAACCATGTCAGTTCCACTTGCCGTGATGGGAGAGGCACGAACGATGCTGAGCAGGCTTCTTTCGAGCTGGCAAAGCTGCTACTAAGTGGAACTTGTGCCTAGGAGGCAGGAGACAAAACTTTGCTTTTGGAGCACAAGCTGTGTGCACAAGCTCCGCGTGAACTGCAACCATGTCAGTTCCACTTGCCGTGATGGGAGAGGCACGAACGATGCTGAGCAGGCTTCTTTCGAGCTGAGCAAGCTGCTACTAAGTGGAACTTGTGCCTAGGAGGCAGGAGACAAAACTTTGCTTTTGGAGCACAAGCTGTGTGCACAAGCTCCGCGTGAACTGCAACCATGTCAGTTCCACTTGCCGTGATGGGAGAGGCACGAACGATGCTGAGCAGGCTTCTTTCGAGCTGAGCAAGCTGCTACTAAGTGGAACTTGTGCCTAGGAGGCAGGAGACAAAACTTTGCTTTTGGAGCACAAGCTGTGTGCACAAGCTCCGCGTGAACTGCAACCATGTCAGTTCCACTTGCCGTGATGGGAGAGGCACGAACGATGCTGAGCAGGCTTCTTTCGAGCTGACAAAGCTGCTACTAAGTGGAACTTGTGCCTAGGAGGCAGGAGACAAAAGCTCCCTTTTTGGAGCACAAGCTGTGCACAAAGCTCCGTTTATAAACTGCAACCATGTCAGAATCGTTTTGGGTAATGGGAGAGGCATCAACGATTCTGAGAAATCTTCTTTTAACCTAAAAAACAAGAAAACAAGTAGCAATTGTGCCTAGGAGGCAGAGACAAAAGCCCCCTGTTGGAAGACAAGCTGTGCGCACAAGCTCCGTGTGAACTGCAACCATGTCAGATTCACTTGCCGTGATGGGAGAGGCACGAACGATGCTGAGCAGGCTTCTTTCGAGCTGAGAAAGCTGCTACTAAGTGGAACTTGTGCCTAGGAGGCAGGAGACAAAACTTTTCTTTTGGAGCACCAGCTGTGTGCACAAGCTCCGCGTGAACTGTGTTATAAATGGTCAGAGGCCAATTCAAAATAAAATAACAAAATTTATTTAACACAATTTCAACACCGAAATAAAGCCGCAATAAAAAGAAACAACATTGATCGAATGCTGGGTGGACAGAGAGGCGGTACAAAAGTACCCTCCGAATTCTGCCACACTGCTATGTTTCAGCCCGTGGGTTTTATACGGTTTTTTTACCCTAAGGCTAAGCCTGTTGAAAGTCCAAATATGCTTTGTTTCTAAAAGAGTCCTGTCTGCATGAAAAGGTTCCTTGATGGTTTTTTTTTTCTCGAAGTTCATCTTGGGAGGGGTGATCTTGATCGTCCAGGATCTCCACCAAGATCGGTATCTGATGTTGAAGAGCTGTGAAGTGAAGGTCCACCTTTAATGGCCGGGCCATCTTCTGGCTCTGTCTTGTTGTTACAGTTGTAAATGTGTTTGGGAACTTTGGAATCCTGGAGGCATTCTCGGGTAGCTTTTTATTAGTAGCTTAAATCCACACGAATTTATCTATTCTACTTATTACAGTCCCCCACCTTTTTATTTACCTAAATAAATTCGTGTGTGTTGGATTGCCCTTCCTTAGTAATTGCCTTTGAGTCGTGGCATTCTACCCTTTTTTCTGATTCACAAAATTTAGTATTGAGTGTCATAAAAGAAATAATACCCTTTTCTCTTATCTTTGGGACAATCATAATGCTCTTGATACTTCAGGTTCTTTCTGGTGCTATGTTTAACTATAGTTCACATCTCTTCTTGAGGGTCAGCCTCTGTGGGCTCTTGGAGGGGGGTCCCCCTGTCTCTCGGCTCAGGACTACGAGGACTTTCCACTACAACATGCCTCTGCCTTTCCTTTCGCCCACGGGGTAGCAGCCCGCGGCGGGGTAATCTATCTTCTCGGCAGCAGGCATATGTTTCTGGAGTCTTGTCTGTCTGAGCTGCAAACCTTTTTTTTTTTTTTTTTTTTTTTTTAAAGGCACTCTACCGGGACAACCTGATTGTATCGGACCAGTAAGGTACTTTGATTGTCTTTCTGCACTCGACTTTGAGCACTTCAACTTTAGTGTCTAATTGCTCTTTTGTCTCCTTTTTATACATATAATACTATTCTGGAGAATCTACTTCCAGCAGACTCAAGTTAGTGGCAATTACTAAGAAATGGCTAGTCTCTTTTTGTTCTTTTTCTAAACAGTTGGTACATAATCTTTTTGGCTTACGCCCCCCCTTTGCAGTGAACAACTTAAATCAATTTACAATATACACACTTGAAGTGAACAAAGGGAAAACATTCACAATCCGGTCTTTCACACCTTATCTGATCCCTTTCATTCATCGGTGTCGTTGCAACCTGACTTTCAGCTCTCCAGGTGATGAGGTCACTCTCTATTTCTGAGTAGTGTATTGTGGGTCCACCTTCTTCACTCTCGAAGCGTGGGTCTACTCTTTTTCTGCAGTCTTAATTGCTGTATCTTAGGTAAATCAGTGAAATCTACTGGGATTCTTTTGAATGGGTGATAGGCAACTAGTTAAAGCTTAGCACAATTAGACAAATCATGTATTTTAAAGGGGGGATCTTTAGCATCAATTCTTGCATAACACAAAGTAAGAACAATATTAGTAATTAGTGAAAAAATAGGAAGCATCAATCTACTGCTGAAAATGATTACTTAAAAACTGCTTAAAAATTTGAAACATCTCTCAGAGCAATTTAAGGCTAAGGCATATCTGAACCCTTCTAACTACTAGGGCATTGTTAGTGCTTTTATACTCATGTCAACAAAAGAGAATTACAGCTTACATGGCTCAGCTAAAGGCAACTCTTGTAAATAATGAAAGCTGCTCATCTGATTTAACATTCAGAAATGTAAAAAAAGACAGATTTCATTTTTGGTGTTTATGAAACACGCTCAAGAACTTTTAAAGAGGAAGCTCTCTAGAGATTTTGCTGAGGGAGATGTCTACATGACACAGGGCAGGACTAAGAAAACAACAAATAGGGTTGACAAGAAGCAAAATGTAACAGGAATTGATTCAAACAACTGACATATGTAATTGTGACTTAACAAAACAAACAATTATAACAAATGGGGTAAGTGGGTCAATATTGCAGATTTTAAAATGAATAATGAAACGCATAATAGGTACTTAAAATGAAGCTGTTTATGAAACTAAACATGGGCTAGTGCTTTAAGGACTCTGAGGTCTTCTCACAGCTAAGCTATTTAGATTCTTTGCTTTGTAAACTAATGGGTATTTAGGGGCACTTTGAGTGCATTTCTGCAGCTAACTTAGTGGTTTTTAGGCTCTCGGCTCTTGGCACTAAGCTCACATAGAAGTTTTGGGGTTAGCTTTGTCGATGTGACTGGCTTAAAGCACTTAACATCTACTCTGCGCGGTATAGCTGAGAGTAGGGTGGGGGTTTCTTGGGGGATGGGGAAAACTGGGGACCTGGAAGGGAGAATTCTAAGGGAAAGATTTTCTCAGATCTCTCCCCCCCCTCTTATTCTCCTCGGTTTCTGTTCTCACCTCGGGGGAACTGAAAATGGGAAGAGGATGGCTCTTTGGGGGAAGGGGGGGCTAGAAGCAGGATTGGGAAAAGGGGTCAGAGAGAGACAGAGAAGGCAAGCAGGAGGACAATCCTCTGCTGGACACAAGGATGCTATGGAGGTGGCGGTGCCGGCCGCGGGAAGCAGTGGGATGGATGCGGCGCTAGACGGGGCGCACGGGTGGGGGAGGCGCAGCACGGGCGCAGAGGGCGGCCCCCCTCTCTGCTAGCGTGCCTTGGACGGCGGCCCCGCACCCCGTGGTTTGGCTCTCGGCACGCAGCAGCGGCTGGCAGAGGCTGGCAGCGGCTGGCAGCGGGCTCTTCACTCTCCCTAACTTCGGTACAATAATAAATTAGTTTTTCTTGGACTTACTTTTCAAAATGGGACACTCTCTCTAGTGCTCTAAGATCTATCTCAGTGGACTTTCTGGTGGGATTTCGAAGGTACCTTTTCCTTTTCTGAGAGCATGCCTTTTCTCTGATTCTTTCTGATGTTTACTCTTTCTTTGCCCCATTTTTTTTAAAAAAAAAAACAAAAAACTTTACCTTTTGGTAATGGATCGCAATACTAAATCTTTTCTTAGCCTTAGCTCTGGCTAAGAGCAGGGATCTTCTCCCCGACTGTTACAAATTGCAAACCGGGTCCCGAATCGTTCGGCCTACTTACCCCTCTGGTGAGCTGAACCGGGGGTCTGTTCGTCCGATGAAAAAGTCTTCGGTTTGCATCCTGGGCTTTTACTAGCCCGTAGCAAAAGGGTTTACCGGTTCCCCAAACCCAGAGGGACGTATCCTTCCCCTTTTGCTTCCTTGTGATCGATTCCCCCAGACTCCCCGAGTCTGGGCTTTGAAGAGCAAACGAGTTTTCCCCAATTCTCTTCCCCACCAGCCGAAAAAAAAACCTTTGCGGGAAACCTGGTACAAGAGCTTACAGATCTACCCTTGTATCGTGGCAAGGCCACGTCTCGCTCACCCACTCAATCACCCGCTCAACCAAGCATTACTTACAGCTATTTTCTTGCGTGGAGATCTTCGTGCACGGAGAAAAAAAAATTTTACGAGTGAAAAGTAGCCGCGGCTCCGAAAAGACTCCTATGTCTTTTCCCGGGTTTTCTGCTGGATCCAGGCCTTCTCCCTTTTTATTGTGGCACTTTTATCTAATTTTTGGGTTCGTAATACAATAGGTGCGAAGGGGTTTCCTGCTTTGCCGGGCCGCCGAAAAACCGGCAGGGCGCCCCCCGTGCAAAGGGATTCCTCCGCAGCAAATTGTATCCGAGTCACGGCACCAAATCTGTTATAAATGGTCAGAGGCCAATTCAAAATAAAATAACAAAATTTATTTAACACAATTTCAACACCGAAATAAAGCCACAATAAAAAGAAACAACATTGATCGAATGCTGGGTGGACAGAGAGGCGGTACAAAAGTACCCTCCGAATTCTGCCACACTGCTATGTTTCAGCCCGTGGGTTTTATACGGTTTTTTTACCCTAAGGCTAAGCCTGTTGAAAGTCCAAATATGCTTTGTTTCTAAAAGAGTCCTGTCTGCATGAAAAGGTTCCTTGATGGTTTTTTTTTTCTCGAAGTTCATCTTGGGAGGGGTGATCTTGATCGTCCAGGATCTCTACCAAGATCGGTATCTGATGTTGAAGAGCTGTGAAGTGAAGGTCCACCTTTAATGGCCGGGCCATCTTCTGGCTCTGTCTTGTTGTTACAGTTGTAAATGTGTTTGGGAACTTTGGAATCCTGGAGGCATTCTCGGGTAGCTTTTTATTAGTAGCTTAAATCCACACGAATTTATCTATTCTACTTATTACAACTGCAACCATGTCAGATTCACTTGCCGTGATGGGAGAGGCACGAACGATGCTGAGCAGGCTTCTTTCGAGCTGAGAAAGCTGCTACTAAGTCGAACTTGTGCCTAGGAGGCAGGAGACAAAACTTTTCTTTTGGAGCACAAGCTGTGTGCACAAGCTCCGCGTGAACTGCAACCATGCCAGTTCCACTTGCCGTGATGGGAGAGGCACGAACGATGCTGAGCAGGCTTCTTTCGAGCTGAGCAAGCTGCTCCTAAGTGGAACTTGTGCCTAGGAGGCAGGAGACAAAAGCCCCCTTTAAAAGGACAAGCTGTGCACAAAGCTCCGTGTAAACAGTAGCCATGTAAGAATCGTTTGCCATAATGGGAGAGGCATGAACGATGCTGATGAGGCTTCTTTTGAGCTAAGAAAGCTGCTACTAAGTTGAACTGGTGCTTAGGAGGCAGGAGAGAAAAGCCCCTTTTTTGAGCACAAGCTGTGCGCTCAAGCTCCGTGTGAACACCAACCATGTTAGAATCCCTTGCCGTGATGGGCGAAACATGAACGATGCTGTAGAGGCTTCTTTCGAGCTAAGAAAGCAGAGAACAAGTAGCACTTGTGAATAGGAGCCAGGAAACAAAGCCCCTTTTTGGAGCACAAGCTGTGCACAAAGCTCTGTTCATAAACTGCAACCATGTCAGAATCGTTTTCCGTAATGGGAGAGGCATCAACGATTCTGAGAAATCTTCTTTTAACCTAAAAAACAAGAAAACAAGTAGCAATTGTGCCTAGGAGGCAGAGACAAACGCCCCCTGTTGGAAGACAAGCTGTGCGCACAAGCTCCGCGTGAACTGCAACCATGTCAGAATCAATTGCCGTGATGGGAGAGGCACGAACGATGCTGAGCAGGCTTCTTTCGAGCTGAGAAAGCTGCTACTAAGTGGAACTTGTGCCTAGGAGCCAGGAGACAAAACGCTTCTTTTGGAGTACCAGCTGGGTGCACAAGCTCCGTGTGAACTGCAACCATGTCAGATTCACTTGCCGTGATGGGAGAGGCACGAACGATGCTGAGCAGGCTTCTTTCGAGCTGACAAAGCTGCTCCTAAGTGGAACTTGTGCCTAGGAGGCAGGAGGCAAAACTTTTCTTTTGGAGCACCAGCTGTGCGCACAAGCTCAGTGTGAACTGCAACCATGTCAGAATCACTTGCCGTGATGGGAGAGGCACGAACGATGCTGAGCACGCTTCTTTCAAGCTGAGAAAGCTGTAGAAAACGTCGCACTTTTTCATAGGAGGGAAGAGACCAAAGCCCCCTGTTTCTAGTACAAGCTGTGCTCACAAGCTCCGTCGGAACTGCAACCATGTCAGTTCCACTTGCCGTGATGGGAGAGGCACAAACGATGCTGAGCAGGCTTCTTTCGAGCTAAGAAAGCAGTTGAAAACGTCGCACTTGTTCCTAGGAGGGAGGAGACTAAAGCCCCTGTTTCTAGCACAAGCTGTGCTCACAAGTTCCGTGTGAACTGCAACTATTTCAGAATCCGTTGCCGTGAGGGGAGAGGAACTAACCATGTTGAGCAGGCTTCTTTCGAGCTGAGAATGTTGCTACCAAGTCGAACTTGTTTCTAGGAAGCAGGAGGCAAAAGACCGCTTTTGGAACAAAAGTTGTGTGCACAAGCTCCGTGTGAACTGTAAGCATGTCAGAATAACTTGCCGTGATGGGAGAGGCACGAACGATGCTGAGCAGGCTTCTTTTGAGGTGAGAAAGCTGCCAACAAGTTGCACTTGTGCCTAGGAGGCAGGAGACAAATCCTCCCTTTTGGAGTACAATCTATGTGCACAAGCACCGTGTGAACTTCAACGTTTTCAGAATCACTTGCCGTGATGGGAGAGCCACGAACAATGCTGAGCAGGCTTCTTTCGAGCTGAGAAAGCTGCTACTAAGTCGAACTTGTGCCTAGGCGGCAGGAGGCAAAACAACGCTTTTAAAGCATGAGCTGTGTGCACAAGATCCGTGTGAACTGCAACCAACACGGAATAACTTGCCGTGCAGGGAGAGCAATGAACGATGATGAGCAGACGTCTTTCTAGCTGAGAAAGCTGCTACCTAAGTCGAACTGTTGCCTAGGCAGCAGGAGGCAAAAGCCCCCTTTTGGTGCACAATCTGTGCGCAGAAACTCCGTGTGAACTGACCCAATGTCAGATTCACTTGCCATAATGGGAGAGGCACGAACGATGCTGGGAAGGCTTCCTTTGAGTTGAGAAAGCTGCTCCTAAATCGAACTTGTGCCTAGGCGGCAGGAGGAAAAACCCCGCTTTTGGAGCACAAGCCGTGTGCACTTGCTCCGTGTGAACTGCAACCATGTCAGATTCACTTGCCGTGATGGGAGAGGCACGAATGATGCTGAGCAAGCTTTTTTTGAGCTAAGAAAGCTGTAGAAAACGTCGCATTTGTTCCTAGGAGGGAGAAGACAAAAGCCCCTGGTTCTATCAGAAGCTGTGATTACAAGCTCCGTGTGAATTGTAACTATTTCAGAATCACTTGCCGTGAGGGGAGAGGCACGAACGATGCTGAGCAGGCTTCTTTCAAGCTGAGAAAGCTGCTTCCAAGTCGCACTTGCGCCTAGGAAGCAGGAGGCTAAAGACCGCTTTTGGAACAAAAGTTGTACGCAGAAGCTCCGTGTGAACTGCACGCATGTCAGAATCACTTGCTGTAAAGGGAGAGGCATGAACGATGACGAGCAGGCTTCTTTCGAGCTGAACAAGCTGCTACTAAGTGGAACTTGTGCTTAGGAGGGAGGAGGCAAAACTCCCCTTTTGTTGCACAAGCTGTGCGCAGAAGAACCGTGTAAACTGGAACCATGTCAGATTCACTTGCCGTTATGGGAGAGGCACGATTGATGCTGAGCAGGTTCTTTCGAGCTAAGAAAGCTGCGACTAAGTCGAACTTGTGCCTAGGAGCTAGTACAAAAAACCCTCTTTTGGACCAGAAGGTAAAAACTGACTCAAAATTCACCCAAACATCCACCCCAAAAATCCCCCAAATTCTCCAAAATTCACCCAAATTTGCCACAAAATTGACCTTAAAATTGCTCAAAATTGACCCAAAATAGAAAAAAAACCTCCCCAAAATTCACCCCAAAAACTCCAGAAAATTCACCCCCAAATTCCCCAAATTCACCTCAAAATTCCCTCAAAATTCACCCAGATTTACCCTAAATTCACCCCAAGAATCCCCAAATTTAACCGAAATATTGATGCAGAGTCCAACACTCCCCCAAATTCACCCCAAAAATCCCCAAATTTGACCCCAAAATTGAAACTAAAATTCCAAAAAAACATTCCAAATTCACCCCCAAAATTCACCCAAAAAATTCACCCCTAAGAATTCGCTAAAATAACCTCAAAATTCCCTCAAAATTCACCCAGATTTACCCTAAATTCACCCCAAGAATCCTCAAGTTTACCCTGAAAATTGATGCAGAGTCCAACAGTTCCCCAAATTCACCCCCAAATATTACCCAAATTCACCCCAAAAATCCCCAAATTTAACCCCAAAATTGACACTAAAATTCCAAACAAACATTCCAAATTCACCCCCAAAATTCACTCCAAAATTCACCCCTAAGAATTCCCTAAAATCACCTCAAAATTCCCTCAAATTTGACCCATAATTCACCCCAACATCCACCCCAAAATTCCCCAAATTTATCCAAAATACACCCAAAATTGCCCTAAAAAAGACCCTACAATAGCTCATAATTGAACCAAAAAGTAAAAAAAAAAGCCCGAAAATTGACCCCTAAAATCCCCCAAATTCAACCTCAAAATTCCCCAAATTCACTTCAAAATTCCCTCAAAATTTAACCAAATTTACACCAACAACGCCCCTAATTCACCCCCAAAAATTCCCCAAATGCACCTCAAAATTCCCTCAAAATTGACCCAAAATTCACTCCAGAAATCCCCAAATGCGACTACAAAATTGACGTTAAATTCAAAAAACCCCGAATTCACGCTCAAAATTCACCCCAAAATTAACCCCCAAATATTCCCCAAATTCACCTCAAAATTCCCTCAAAATTCACCCAGATTTACCCTAAATTCACCCCAAGAATCCCCAAATTTACCCTGAAAATTGATGCAAAGAGTCCAACAGCACCCCAAATTCACCCCCAGATATCACCCAAATTCACCCCAAAAATCCCCAATTTTGACCCCAAAATTGACACTAAAATTCCAAACAAACATTCCAAATTCACCCCCAAAATTCACCCCAAAATTCACCCCTTAGAATTCCCTAAAATCACCTCAAAATTCCCTCAAATTTGACCCATAATTCAACCCCAAAATTCCCAAAATTCACCCTAAAATTCACCCCAAAAATCACCACTTTTGACACCAAAATTGACCCAAAATTTCCAAAAAAACCCCCAGAATTCACCTCCAAAGTTCCACAAAGTAACCTCAAAATTGACCCAAAAATCACCCCATAATCCACCCCCCAAAATTCCCTCAAAACTGACTCAAAATTCACCCAAACATCCACCCCAAAAATCCCCCAAATTGCTCCAAAATTCACCCAAATTTGCCACAAAATTGACCTAAAAATTGCTCAAAATTGACCCAAAATAGAAAAAAAACCTCCCCAAAATTCACCCCAAAAACTCCCTAAAATTCACCCCAAATATCACCCAAATTCACCTCAAAATTCCCTCAAAATTGACCCAAATTTACCCTAAATTCACCCCAAGAATCCCCAAATTTACCCTAAAAATTGATGCAGAGTCCAACAGTTCCCCAAATTCACCCTCAAATATCACCCAAATTCACCCCAAAAATCCCCAAATTTAACCCCAAAATTGACACTAAAATTCCAAACAACCATTCCAAATTCACCCCCAAAATTAACCCCAAAATTCACCCCTAAGAATTCCCAAAAATCACCTCAGAATTCCCTCAAAATTCACCCAGATTTACCCTAAATTCACCCCAAGAATCCCCAAATTTACCCTGAAAATTGATGCAACGAGTCCAACAGCTCCCCAAATTCACCCCCAAATATCACCCAAATTCACCCCAAAAAACCCCAAATTTGACCCCAAAATTGACACTAAAATTCCAAACAAACATTCCAAATTCACCCCCAAAATTAACCCCAAAATTCACCCCTAAGAATTCCGTAAAATCACCTCAAAATTCCCTCAAATTTGACCCATAATTCATCCCAAACATTCCCAAAATTCACCCCAAAAATCACCACTTTTGACACCAAAATTGACCCAAAATTTCCAAAAAAAACCCCAAAATTCGCCCCAAAATTCACCCCGAAATATTCCCCAAATTCACCTCAAAATTCCCTCAAATTTGACCCAGATTTACCTAAATTCACCCCAAGAATCCCCAAATTTACCCTGAAAATTGATGCAGAGTCCAACAGTTCCCCAAATTCACCCCCAAAAATCCCCCAAATTCACCCCAAAAATCCCCAATTTTGACCCCAAAATTGACACTAAAATTCCAAACAAACATTCCAAATTCACCCCCAAAATTCACCCCAAAATTCACCCCTAAGAATTCCCTAAAATCACCTCAAAATTCCCTCAAATTTGACCCATAATTCACCCCAACATCCACCCCAAAATTCCCCAAATTTATCCAAAATACACCCAAAATTGCCCTAAAAAAGACCCTACAATAGCTCATAATTGAACCAAAAAGTAAAAAATCCGCCCGAAAATCGACCCCTAAAACCCCCCAAATTCAACCTCAAAAATCCCCAAATTCACCTCAAAATTCCATCAAAATTCACCCAGATTTACCCTAAATTCACCCCAAGAATCCCCAAATTTACCCTGAAAATTGATGCAGAGAGTCCAACAGTTCCCCAAATTCACCCCCAAATATCACCCAAATTCACCCCTTTTGACCCCAAAAATGACCCAAAATTTCCAAAAAAACTCCCTAAAATTCACCCCAAAGTTCCACAAATTAACCTCAAAATTCCCTCAAATTTGACCCAAAATTCACCCCAGAAATCACCCCATAATCCTCCCCCCAAATCTGCCAAATTTCTCCAAAATTCACCCAAAATTACCTTCAAATTGCCCCTAAAATGGCTCAAAATTGACCCACAAAGTAAAAAAACCTCCCCGAAATTCACCCCAAATATCCCCTAAATTCACCCCCAAAATTCCCCAAATTCAACCCAAAATTCCCTCAAAATTGACCCAAATTTACTCTTAATTCACTCCAAAAATCCCCCACGTTCACCCTTAAAATTCCCTAAATTTACCTCAAAGTCCCCTCAAAATTGACCCCAAATTCACCCCAAAAATCACCCAATAATCCAACCCAAAAATCCCCAAAATGTCTCTAAAATTCATCTAAAATTACCCCAAAATTGACCCTAAAATAGAATAAAATTGACAGAAAAAGTAAAACAAAATTCCCCAAAATTCACCCTAAAAGTCCCCCGAATTCACCCCCAAAGCTCCCTCAAAATTGACCCAAAATTCACCACAAAAATCACCCCAAAAATCACCCAAAATCCACCCTCAAAAATCCCCCAACATTTCTCCAAAATTACTCCAAAATTACCCCAACATCGCGCCTATAATGGCTCAAAATTGACCGAAAAAGTAAAAAACCTCCCCAAAATGCACCCCAAAAGTCCCCCAAATTCACCCCCAAAATTTACCCAAATTCACCTCAAAATTCCCTCAAAATATACCCAGATTTACCCTAAATTCACCCCAAGAATCCCCAAATTAACCCTAAAAATTGATGCAACGAGTCCAACAGTTCCCCAAATTCACCCCCAAAATTCACCACAAAATTCACCCCTAAGAATTCCCTAAAATCACCTCAAAATTCCCTCAAATTTGACCCATAATTCAACCCAAAGAATTCCCAAAATTCACCCCAAAATCACCACTTTTGACACCAAAATTGACCCAAAATTTCCAAAAAAACCCCCAGAATTCACCTCCAAAGTTCCACAAAGTAACCTCAAAATTGACCCAAAAATCACCCCAAAAATCACCCCATAATACAACCCCAAAATTCCCTCAAAACTGACTCAAAATTCACCCAAACATCCACCTCCAAAATCCCCCAAATTGCTCCAAAATTCACCAAATTTGCCACAAATTTGACCTTAAAATTGCTCAAAATTGACCCAAAATAGAAAAAAAACCTCCCCAAAATTCACCCCAAAAACTCCCTAAAATTCACCTCAAAATTCCCCAACTTCACCTCAAAATTCCCTCAAAATTGACCCAGATTTACCCTAAATTCACCCCAAGAATCCCAAAAATTTACCTTAAAAATTTATGCAACGAGTCCAAAAGTTCCCCATATTCAACCCCAAAAATCCCCCAAATTCACCTCAAAATTCCCTCAAAATTCACCCAGATTTACCCTAAATTCACCCCAAGAATCCCCAAATTTACCCTGAAAATTGATGCAAAGAGTCCAACAGTTCCCCAAATTCACCCCCAAATATCACCCAAATTCACCCCAAAAAACCCCAAATTTGACCCCAAAATTGACACTAAAATTCCAAACAAACATTCCAAATTCACCCCCAAAATTCACCCCAAAATTCACTCCTAAGAATTCCCTAAAATCACCTCAAAATTCCCTCAAATTTGACCCATAATTCACCCCAACATCCACCCCAAAATTCCCCAAATTTATCCAAAATACACCCAAAATTGCCCTAAAAAAGACCCTACAATAGCTCATAATTGAACCAAAAAGTAAAAAAAAACGCCCGAAAATCGACCCCTAAATTCCCCCAAATTCAACCTCATAATTCCCCAAATTCACCTCAAAATTCCCTCAAAATTTAACCAAATTTACCCCAACAACGCCCCTAATTCACCCCCAAAAATTCCCCAAATTCACCTCAAAATTCCCTCAATATTGACCCAAAATTCACCCCAAAAAGCCCCAAATGTGACTCCAAAATTGACATTAAATTCAAAAAAACCCCAAATTCACCCCCCAAAATTCCCCAAATTCGCCCCCAAATATTCCCCAAATTCACCTCAGAATTCCCTCAAAATTCACCCAGATTTACCCTAAATTCACCCCAAGAATCCCCAAATTTACCCTAAAAATTGATGCAGAGTCCAACAGTTCCCCAAATTCACCCCCAAATATCACCCAAATTCACCCCAAAAATCCCCAAATTTGACCCTAAAATTGACACTAAAATTCCAAACAAACATTCCAAATTCACCCCCAAAATTCACCCCAAAATTCACTCCTAAGAATTCCCTAAAATCACCTCAAAATTCCCTCAAATTTGACCCATAATTCAACCCAAAAATTCCCAAAATTCACCCCAAAATCACCCCTTTTGACCCCAAAAATGACCCAAAATTTCCAAAAAAACCCCCAGAATTCACCTCCAAAGTTCCACAAAGTAACCTCAAAATTGACCCCAAAAATCACCCCAAAAATCACCCCATAATCCACCCCCAAAAATTCCCTCAAAACTGACTCAAAATTCACCCAAACATCCACCCCAAAAATCCCCCAAATTGCTCCAAAATTCACCCAAATTTGCCACAAAATTGACCTAAAAATTGCTCAAAATTGACCCAAAATAGAAAAAAAACCTCCCCAAAATTCACCCCAAAAACTCCCTAAAATTCACCCCAAAATTCCCCAAATTCACCTCAAAATTCCCTCAAAATTCACCCAAATTTACCCTAAATTCACCCCAAGAATCCCCAAATTAACCCTAAAAATTGATGCAAAGAGTCCAACAGTTCCCCAAATTCACCCCCAAAATTCACCCCAAAATTCACTCCTAAGAATTCCCTAAAATCACCTCAAAATTCCCTCAAATTTGACCCGTAATTCACCCCAAAAATCCCAAAATTCACCCCAAAAATCACCCCTTTTGACCCCAAAAATGACCCAAAATTTCCAAAAAAACTCCCTAAAATTCACCCCAAAGTTCCACAAATTAACCTCAAAATTCCCTCAAATTTGACCCAAAATTCACCCCAGAAATCACCCCATAATCCTCCCCCCAAATCCGCCAAATTTCTCCAAAATTCACCCAAAATTACCTTCAAATTGCCCCTAAAATGGCTCAAAATTGACCCACAAAGTAAAAAAACCTCCCCGAAATTCACCCCAAATATCCCCTAAATTCACCCCCAAAATTCCCCAAATTCAACCCAAAATTCCCTCAAAATTGACCCAAATTTACTCTTAATTCACTCCAAAAATCCCCCAAGTTCACCCTTAAAATTCCCTAAATTTACCTCAAAGTCCCCTCAGAATTGACCCCAAATTCACCCCAAAAATCACCCAATAATCCAACCCAAAAATCCCCAAAATGTCTCTAAAATTCATCCAAAATCACCCCAAAATTGACCCTAAAATAGAATAAAATTGACAGAAAAAGTAAAAAAAATTCCCCAAAATTCACCCTAAAAGTCCCCCGAATTCACCCCCAAAACTCCCTCAAAATTGACCCAAAATTCACCACAAAAATCACCCCAAAAATCACCCAAAATCCACCCCCAAAAATCCCCCAACATTTCTCCAAAATTACTCCAAAATTACCCCAACATCGCGCCTATAATGGCTCAAAATTGACCGAAAAAGTAAAAAACCTCCCCAAAATGCACCCCAAAAGTCCCCAAAATTAACCCCCAAATAGTCCCCAAATTCACCTCAAAATTCCCTCAAAATATACCCAGATTTACCCTAAATTCACCCCAAGAATCCCCAAATTAACCCTAAAAATTGATGCAATGAGTCCAACAGTTCCCCAAATTCACCCCCAAAATTCACCACAAAATTCACCCCTAAGAATTCCCTAAAATCACCTCAAAATTCCCTCAAATTTGACCCATAATTCAACCCAAAGAATTCCCAAAATTCACCCCAAAATTGACCCAAAATTGACCCAAAATTTCCAAAAAAACCCCCAGAATTCACCTCCAAAGTTCCACAAAGTAACCTCAAAATTGACCCCAAAAATCACCACAAAAATCACCCCATAATCCACCCCCAAAAATTCCCTCAAAACTGACTCAAAACTCACCCAAACATCCACTCCAAAAATCCCCCAAATTGCTCCAAAATTCACCCAAATTTGCCACAAATTTGACCTTAAAATTGCTCAAAATTGACCCAAAATAGAAAAAAAACCTCCCCAGAATTCACCCCAAAAGTCCCCCAAATTCACCCCCAAAATTTACCCAAATTCACCTCAAAATTCCCTCAAAATTCACCCAGATTTACCCTAAATTCACCCCAAGAATCCCCAAATTTACCCTAAAAATTGATGCAACGAGTCCAACAGTTCCCCAAATTCACCCCCAAATATCACCCAAATTCACCCCAAAAATCCCCAAATTTGACCCCAAAATTGACACTAAAATTCCAAACAAACATTCCAAATTCACCCCCAAAATTCACCCCAAAATTCACTCCTAAGAATTCCCTAAAATCACCTCAAAATTCCCTCAAATTTGACCCATAATTCACCCCAACATCCACCCCAAAATTCCCCAAATTTATCCAAAATACACCCAAAATTGCCCTAAAAAAGACCTTACAATAGCTCATAATTGAACCAAAAAGTAAAAAAATCCCCCCGAAAATCGACCTCTAAAATCCCCCAAATTCAACCTCAAAATTCCCCAAATTCACCTCAAAATTCCCTCAAAATTTAACCAAATTTACCCCAACAACGCCCCTAATTCACCCCCAAAAATTCCCCAAATTCGCCTCAAACTTCCCTCAAAATTGACCCAAAATTCACCCCAAAAAGCCCCAAATGTGACTCCAAAATTGACATTAAATTCAAAAAAACCCCAAATTCACCCCCCAAAATTCCCCAAATTCACCCCCAAATATTCCCCAAATTCACCTCAAAATTCCCTCAAAATTCACCCAGATTTACCCTAAATTCACCCCAAGAATCCCCAAATTTACCCTGAAAATTGATGCAACGAGTCCAACAGTTCCCCAAATTCACCCCCAAATATCACCCAAATTCACCCCAAAAATCCCCAATTTTGACCCCAAAATTGACACTAAAATTCCAAACAAACATTCCAAATTCACCCCCAAAATTCACCCCAAAATTCACTCCTAAGAATTCCCTAAAATCACCTCAAAATTCCCTCAAATTTGACCCATAATTCACCCCAAAAATCCCAAAATTCACCCCAAAAATCACCCCTTTTGACCCCAAAAATGACCCAAAATTTCCAAAAAAACTCCCTAAAATTCACCCCAAAGTTCCACAAATTAACCTCAAAATTCCCTCAAATTTGACCCAAAATTCACCCCAAAAATCACCCCATAATCCTCCCCCCAAATCCACCAAATTTCTCCAAAATTCACCCAAAATTACCTTCAAATTGCCCCTAAAATGGCTCAAAATTGACCCACAAAGTAAAAAAACCTCCCCGAAATTCACCCCAAATATCCCCTAAATTCACCCCCAAAATTCCCCAAATTCAACCCAAAATTCCCTCAAAATTGACCCAAATTTACTCTTAATTCACTCCAAAAATCCCCCACGTTCACCCTTAAAATTCCCTAAATTTACCTCAAAGTCCCCTCAAAATTGACCCCAAATTCACCCCAAAAATCACCCAATAATCCAACCCAAAAATCCCCAAAATGTCTCTAAAATTCATCCAAAATCACCCCAAAATTGACCCTAAAATAGAATAAAATTGACAGAAAAAGTAAAAAAAATTCCCCAAAATTCACCCTAAAAGTCCCCCGAATTCACCCCCAAAACTCCCTCAAAATTGACCCAAAATTCACCACAAAAATCACCCCAAAAATCACCCAAAATCCACCCCCAAAAATCCCCCAACATTTCTCCAAAATTACTCCAAAATTACCCCAACATCGCGCCTATAATGGCTCAAAATTGACCGAAAAAGTAAAAAACCTCCCCAAAATGCACCCCAAAAGTCCCCAAAATTAACCCCCAAATAGTCCCCAAATTCACCTCAAAATTCCCTCAAAATTCACCCAGATTTACCCTAAATTCACCCCAAGAATCCCCAAATTAACCCTAAAAATTGATGCAACGAGTCCAACAGTTCCCCAAATTCACCCCCAAAAATTCCCCAAATTCACCCCCAAATATCACCCAAATTCACCCCAAAAAACCCCAAATTTGACCCCAAAATTGACACTAAAATTCCAAACAAACATTCCAAATTCACCCCCAAAATTCACCCCAAAACTTACCCCTAAGAAGTCCCTAAAATCACCTCAAAATTCCCTCAAAATTGACCCCAAAATTCAACCCAAAAATTCCCAAAATTCACCCCAAAATTCACCCCAAAATCACCACTTTTGACACCAAAATTGACCCAAAATTTCCAAAAAAACCCCCAGAATTCACCTCCAAAGTTCCACAATGTAACCTCATAATTGACCCAAAATTCACCCCAGAAATCACCCCATAATCCTCCCCCCAAATCCACCAAATTTCTCCAAAATTCACCCAAAATTACCTTCAAATTGCCCCTAAAATGGCTCAAAATTGACCCACAAAGTAAAAAAACCTCCCCGAAATTCACCCCAAATATCCCCTAAATTCACCCCCAAAATTCCCCAAATTCAACCCAAAATTCCCTCAAAATTGACCCAAATTTACTCTTAATTCACTCCAAAAATCCCCCACGTTCACCCTTAAAATTCCCTAAATTTACCTCAAAGTCCCCTCAAAATTGACCCCAAATTCACCCCAAAAATCACCCAATAATCCAACCCAAAAATCCCCAAAATGTCTCTAAAATTCATCTAAAATTACCCCAAAATTGACCCTAAAATAGAATAAAATTGACAGAAAAAGTAAAACAAAATTCCCCAAAATTCACCCTAAAAGTCCTCCGAATTCACCCCCAAAACTCCCCTAATTCACCTCAAAATTCCCTCAAAATTGACCCAAAATTCACCACAAAAATCACCCCAAAAATCACCCAAACATCCACCCCCAAAATTCCCCCAAATTACTCCAAAATTACCCCAACATCGCGCCTATAATGGCTCAAAATTGACCGAAAAAGTAAAAAACCTCCCCAAAATTCACCCCAAAAGTCCCCCAAATTCACCCCCCAAAATTTACCCAAATTCACCTCAAAATTCCCTCAAAATTCACCCAGATTTACCCTAAATTCACCCCAAGAATCCCCAAATTAACCCTAAAAATTGATGCAACGAGTCCAACAGTTCCCCAAATTCACCCCCAAATATCACCCAAATTCACCCCAAAAAACCCCAAATTTGACCCCAAAATTGACACTAAAATTCCAAACAAACATTCCAAATTCACCCCCAAAATTCACCCCAAAATTCACTCCTAAGAATTCCCTAAAATCACCTCAAAATTCCCTCAAATTTGACCCATAATTCAACCCAAAAATCCCAAAATTCACCCCAAAATTCACCCCAAAAATCACCACTTTTGACACCAAAATTGACCCAAAATTTCCAAAAAAAAACCCCAGAATTCACCTCCAAAGTTCCACAAAGTAACCTCAAAATTGACCCCAAAAATCACCCCAAAAATCACCCCATAATCCACCCCCAAAAATTCCCTCAAAACTGACTCAAAATTCACCCAAACATCCACCCCAAAAATCCCCCAAATTGCTCCAAAATTCACCCAAATTTGCCACAAATTTGACCTTAAAATAGCTCAAAATTGACCCAAAATATAAAAAAATCTCTCCAAAATTCACCCCAAAAACTCCCTAAAATTCACCCCAAAATTCCCCAACTTCACCTCAAAATTTCCTCAAAATTGACCCAAAATTCACCCCAAGAATCCCCCATATTCACCCCCAAAATTCCCTCAAAAACACCTCAAAATTCCCGCAAAATTGACCCAAAATTCACCCCAAAAATCCCACAATTTGACCCCAAAATTGACACTAAAATTCCAAAAAAACATTAATTCACCCCCCAAAATTCCCCAAATTCCCCCACAAATATTCCCCAAATTCACCTCAAAATTCCCTCAAAATTGACCCAAATTTACCCTTAATTCACCCCAAGAATCCCCAAATTTACCCTAAAAATTGATGCAAGAAGTCCAAAAGTTCCCCAAATTCACCCCCAAAATTCACCCCAAAATTCCCCCCTTAGAATTCCCGAAAATCATATAAAAATTCTGTCAAAATTTGACCCAAAATTCACCACAAAAATCACCCCATAATCCACCAAATTTCTCCAAAATTACCCCAATGTTGCCCTTAAAATGGCTCAAAATTGACCCAAAAAGTAAAAAACCTCCCAAAAATTCTCCCCAAAAGTCCCCCAAATTTGACCCCAAAACAACCAAAATTTAACCCCAAAATTTCCCCAAATTTGACCCCAAAACAACCAAAATTTAACCCCAAAATTTCCCCAAATTTGCCCCAAATTTACCCTAAATTCACCCCAAAAATCCCCCAAATTTGACCCCAAAATTGACCCTAAAATTCAAAAAAACCCCTCTGTCCCGGTTTGGAGCAGATTAGGGGGAGAACCCCTAAAACAAACCTCCACCACCCCTCCCCCACTCCCAGACCTGGGTTCGGGAGGGAAGAAAAACTCCTTGGAGGGAAAGTGGAAAAACCTATTTTATTAACAACACTCCCCACACAAAAGGAAGAAAAGAAAGAAACTGGTACTGTGTGGGAAGAGGCGCTGATCTTCTGTGTCGAGCTCCAGAAATCCCCGAACTTTCCTCAGGTCAGGTCAGGTCAGTCCAGAGCCAGTCCTAATCTTCGGGAAGGGAAAAGAAAAAAGGAAGAGGAAGGAAAAAAAAACCAAGCAGAGAATAGCGAAGAAATAGCGAGCAAGCAGCAATGCCAAGCAGAGAGCAAGCCGAGCCAAAAGTGAAAGTAAAAAAGCCTGCAGCCGTTCCCCCCCGCCCCCCCAGCAAGGGCCTGACTATCAAGCCGCAGTCCTCGCCGGAGGGGAAGAGAAAACAACTGCCAAGACACAATACAGCCCCACGATGTAGGATATAGAGTAGGAGTCGCCTGCCAACCCAGGACATTCACCTTGGCTTTCTTTCCTCTTCCCTTTTCCAGATTTCTTCCTCTTGCCCATCTCTGTCGCCTCCCTTGAAAACAGCCCATCCCTGGTTGCCTCTTCCTCACTGGCCTCACTCCTTATTTCAGTTCCTGAGTTGGCATGATGGGAATGTCCCTTGGGGAGCAGGATCATCCTCCAAGTGCTCCAGGAATTGTCTGCAATCTCCTGCAGTGCTTCGTGCTGCTCCCTTACCAGAGGCACCACAGGCCAGGGGGGCACATCTGGGCTGCTGTGTCTGGCTGTGGGGCTCCCTGTGCTGGGCAATGAGGAGGGGCTGCAGAGGCTCTGCAGGACTGACAGGATGGGGTTTGGGGCTGTGAGGAGAAGCTGAGGGACCTGGGCTGCTGCACCTTCTGAAGAGGAGGCCCAGGGCTCTTTCTGCAACTGCTGCAAGGGTGGGTTCAGAGAATCACAGAATCAGCAAGGTTGGAAAAGACCTTGGATATCATCAAGTCCAACCTTTGCCCTGACACCGCCTTGTCTCCTCTGAGCCTCCTCTTCCTCCTCCAGGACAAACAATCCCACCTCCCTCAGCTGCTCCTCAAAGGACTTGTGCTCCAGACCCCTAGCCAGCCTTGTTGCCCTTCTCTGGACATGCCCAGGAAAGATGGGATGGGATGGGATATGAATGGGTGGGGCAGTGTAGGGTGGGGATGGAACTGTGGGATGAAGTTTGTGAGGGGTGGGGATTGGAAGGGAGAGATGGGGTGGTTTGGGCTTTTGGAGTGTTGCACTAGAGGGTGGACAGAAGGGGGTCCGTTTGGGGATGGTCTTGGTGCCGTTAGTAATCTTGGGGCCTTGAAATGTCTTCTGGGCAGTTGCAGTGAAATTGGGAAGGCTGAGGTCAAGGTGTAAAGCTGTGGAGGGCTGAGGTGAAGTGGCTGGGACTTTGGGAGTGTGAGGGCACAGGAAGGAAGGAAGGAAGGAAGGAAGGAAGGAAGGAAGGAAGGAAGGAAGGAAGGAAGGAAGGAAGGAAGGAAGGAAGGAAGGAAGGAAGGAAGGAAGGAAGGAAGGAAGGAAGGAAGGAAGGAAGGAAGGAAGGAAGGAAGGAAGGAAGGAAGGAAGGAAGGAAGGAAGGAAGGAAGGAAGGAAGGAAGGAAGGAAGGAAGGAAGGAAGGAAGGAAGGAAGGAAGGAAGGAAGGAAGGAAGGAAGGAAGGAAGGAAGGAAGGAAGGAAGGAAGGGAGGAAGGAAGGCAATTGAAAGGCAAGTTAGTTTGTTTTCAGATCCGGTCCTGAGCGACAGCTGGAGCCTGAAATCTAGTGTTTGCTGGCAGCGGCACTGCCCAGGTCTGGAAATTGACCAGTGCCAGGAGTCCACATGCAGCAAATTGCCAGCACCTGCGGCAATTTGCCAGCAGCGGTAGCACCCAGATGTGACAATTTGCTGCTGCTGCTGGGGCACTCGAGAGTCTGGCTGAGTAGGAAAGGTGACCCTGAGGCAGGAGATTTTTTTGTGGCCACAGCAAAGGCTTGGCTGGCCAAGAGCTTGCCAGCGCTGCACCCTGGGCCAGGAGGGATTGTGCCACAGGAGCAGAGGCTGAATTTCTTCTGGCAGGCAGCTTTAGAACATGGAATGTGGAGATGGCAGAGCTGACTCTCAGCTTTCCGCAGTCCTCCAGAAGAGTGCTGTGGGTGAAGCAGCCTGGAGACAGGCATTCGGTGCCAGGGGCGGCCAATTCAGAGCCCTTTTCTCCCCTGTGGGCTGAGGCACTTGGCCTTGGCCTTGCCAAGGGCCCTGCAGCTGCCTGCCAAGGGGCCTTTTTCAGTGAGATGAGGAAGGTATTGCTGCAAGGCTGTCCTCAAGCTGCTTTTGCTGCAGATGTGCCTGAGGAATGCTGGTTGCTTTCAGTCTCAGCTGCTGTGTTTGTGGAGGTGAAACTACTGAGGAGGGGGAGCAGCTCTGTGGGGGGTGGAGTTTTTTTTCTTGGTGGTTTGCTCTTGTGGTTTTTTTCTGCACTTGTCTTTGTCTGTCAGTTCTGGGCTGAGCTCTGTAAGTGTATCTTCCCTGTGTCTGTGGCAGTGTGGAGGTGGCCAAGGGGACCTTCTCGGAGCTGTGTGTGCAGGAATCCATGTGAGTCCAGGCTGGGGCTGGTCAGTGGCCGGTCAGTTGTGTTGACTGGATGCAGCTGTGGACGCATGCCTCTGGGCGTCTCCAGGGATGCAACACTGGGGCTGCCACGGCTGTGGTGTCACAGAGAGTGGAACACTTGTGCTGACACAACTCTGGTGTCACAGAGGGGGGAAATCTGGGGCCACCATCACTGGGGTTCACAGAGAAAGGAAATGTGAGGCTACCACCACTCTTGTGTTACAGACCCTGGAAAGCTGGGGCTGCCACAGCTCTGGTGTCACAGAGAGTGTCACACTGGTGCTTTCACAACAGTTGTGTCACAGAAAGGGGAAAGCTTCAGCTGCCACTGCTATGGTGTCTTACAAAGGGGGAATGCTGGGGCTGCTCCGGTCCTGCCCCCCACCCTTAAGAGCTGTGCCAGTTCTTCGAGGGGATAGAAAGGCTGAGCCAAAGCATGAGAATTTCGGAAGTGGCTGAGCTGGGAGGGATGTAGCAGGATCATAGCGTCCTGCTCCTGGCTCTGCACAGAAACCCCCAACTGTTGTACCCTGTGCATGTCTGGGAGCACACCCCAAAGGCTCCTGAAGCTCTGGCAGCCTCATGTCTGCAACCCATTTCAAAAATGTTTACATCAACATCCTTTTCTCCTTAAGACCCTCACCCTGAATTGTTTGTAAAGACATTAGCACCCATCTTTCCTATCCTCTGGCTTACCATGTCACAGGAAATTGTCTGAAATCATACACAGCTGGTGATGCCTGTGCCAGGCACAGAAGATGTAGGGATCTGACATGGAGCAACTTCTCATCTGTGAACAACTAGGGGTTCAATGCCAGTGTGTAGTAATCATGGTAAACAGAAACTGGGAATTTTCTCCTTCCGTTTTTGCCTATGAATCTTAAGTGCTGGCAGGACTGACTTGTGAAAAACAAACAAAGCAACCCTGAAAAACAACTCTCCCCTGCAATCTGTATTCACCAGTGTGTTCATATGATTCACTCATGCTGTTAACACCATCACAATAGCCATTACTGTAGAAGAGGCTGCAAACAGAGCAAGTGGCCAGGTCAAGAGCAGAGAGAGTGTTTATCAGGTAGAACTCTTGCCAGCCCTGCAGAAAATCAGTTTAAAATGCTGCACTGATTACAGCATCTGCTTGAACAGCAGAAGCAATTTTACAGCAGGGAGAGCAGGAACACACGGACTAGTCTAACACTGCTGAGGAAACTGCTGTAGTTGTGCAGCCAGAGTCAGGCATATAAACAGACTTTTGCTTCTGCTGAGCTTTGCACATCAGCAGGTCACAGGCAGAAAGCTGGGAAAATGAGTATCCTGAAGGAGGATACAAGAGCAACTGCAAGAGCAACTCCTGGCCAGGGGAGTCCTGAGCTCATGGCACAGTTTATGTTGGTGGAGGTGAATACCCAGAGCTAGGATTTGCTCTGGTTTGAAAGACTTTGTCAGAATGGGAGACGCTCCTATAAGAGTCAGCCTGACCTCTGACTACTTCCTTGGGTCAGAGCCCTCTGTCCAGAGAATCAGCCCAAGCCTCCCTGCACTGCACAAACCGTTGTAGAGTGGAAGGGACCGGTGTCTATGAAGAGCCTCCAGAAAGGCATTTCCATCTCTTGTACTTCTCACTTTACCAGAGCCTCCCTGGAGAGACCTAATTTGTTGGGCTGCAATTTATTCTCAACAACTGCTCCCACCCTAACTAGCACAGTCCCCTATGCAGAGATGGAATAGAAGGATAATTATCATCCAGAAAGAACCCATTCACGGTTTTGGTTTGTTTTATTGTTTTGTACTGCTAGGGAGCTGGGCACGACAGAAAAGGTGTGCTAATGTCTCTACAAACAATTCCATGGGTGAGGATATAGGTGTTAACATCTTTGAAATGGGTCTTAATGTCTCTACCAACTTCAAGGCAGGTTTGTTACAGACAGTCTGACTTCTGAAATAGACAAATAGGTCCACATAAGCCTGAGTTTCTGAACTTTGGTGAAAAATTATATGTTTAAGTGGAAAATATGTGGTGGGCATTTCAGGAAGGCTGTATGTACATTCCTAGTACATCAGCCAATGGGAAAGAGGGCAACATGCAGCCAGGAGTTTAAAAGGAGGCTGTATCCTCCAAAACCGAGAGAGAAAACCCCGTGGGTATGTGCCCCAGTGGACTCTCTCTCTTTATTCAAATGAAAGAGGCACATCTGGCACCGCTGAGAGTTGCGCGGGTGCACCAGTTCCCAGAGCCCCCAAAGCTGTCAGCAGGGAGAAAGGACAGCCTTGCTTTTCCCCCAGAAGGCACCCAAGCAGCTGATGCTCCACTGGCAGCTCCAGCTTGTAAATACAGCCCCTGCTGAGGCTGAGCTTCATTTTGGCAGCTGCTTTTGCTTTGCAAGGGAAGAACTGCACTTACCCTCACAGAAACTGCATTCAGGTCATGGCATTTTCTGATTCAAGGGCAATTTTAAAACAAAAAGAGAGAAAGAAAGGAAAAATCCAGCCCAAGGTCAAAGACTGAATGAAAAATCCAAAGTCTCAAAGGTATTGAGCCACTCACTTCCCATAATCTTTTATCACAGGCTAGAGTCTCAATCCCACAGATTCTCAGCTGCCGGAGACCATTTTCCTAGGTGGTCAGAAGAGAGTCTGGAAAACTAAGAAAAAACTGGCAGAAGCTGGATGATCCTTTGTATTTTGTTCACTGAGTAAGAAGAAAGAAATCCTTTCACAAGAACCTGAGTTCCTAAAATGAGTAGGGCAGAAAAAGGAAGAATTATTGCTCTTTGGAGATGGCACTGTTTTGCCATGGAGTTGGTTTTATAACACCCAGTGACAATGATCCATCTGTGATGGGCAGACTCAAACTAAACCACAAAGATGCTCTCCATGGAGCATCAAGTCACAACTGCAGAATCAGGAGGCTCTTAAACAAATACTCTTCATTTTAAACGAACTGCCTCAGAATGCTGCAATAGTTAATCCCTTCCAAAAGTTACAGTGAAATCTGAGTTCCAAAAAGCTCATTTTTTCCAGAACAAAAAGCTGCAAAGTGCACACAAACGTATGAAGCTGCGGTGCCTCTGACTGTGTATCTCCCTAGATCCCCTTTGCAAAGAGGCTCCGTGAGCAGCACCAGCAGTCCTGAGAGCCCAGCTCCCTCCGAAGGTGTGTGTGCCCCAGACACGGCCCAGCAGGCACCATGGGCTGCCTAGAACCTGCACAGCAACAAAAGTTTTTTATAAGCCAATGAAAAAATTTAAATTAGCTCTTAATTAAAATACCTTGAAGGAAACACTGAAACACACCGTACAGCACATGGTTTTAGAACAGCTTCCCACTGAATATTTGAAAATGCTTCAACAATTCTCCATCAGCCTTTTTTCCCCGAGCTCTGCCAGGCTGCTCATGGCCAGGGCCGTGCCGGGCCGCTCCCCACACAGCCCGGGCCGGTCCCCACACAGCCCGGCACACCCCAGGAAGGCTCCGAGAAGACATCCGTCAGATGCTGCCACAGCACCGGAAATCGCTGCGCTCTCTCGGCAGTGCCCCGAGGCCATCGCTGTGCCCAGCTGCTCTCCAGGGCAGGGTGTCTGCCCCTCCTGCACAGCGGTCCAGCAGCTCCGGCGGCACCGCTGCGGCCTCGGGCAGCCGCTTTCGGCTCCCACAGCCCACCCAGGGCCGCCCTTCCCGTGCCGGGGCTGTACCAGCACTCCAGGGGCCGAGAGTGGCTTAAAACCTCCTTGCTCAGGTTTTAAAAAACCCTGAGAGCCCCTTCCAGCCCTCCTTATGCGCTTTCCGAGGGACTCCAGCCCTACTGGAGTCCCCCGGATCGGGACAAAATCCTGCCCCAAGGGAGGCACTTTGAACAGGCACCTCTGGCTCCTCCCTGCCTTAAAGATCCCGGGAGCTGCCCCGGTGCTGCAGGCGGGGGTTTGGGGCCGGGAGGCTTCACGTGCTGCCTCAGGCCCGGTGCTGATGTTTAGCCCATGCTCTCTCGCTGTACCCGGCTCCCGCAGAGTCCTGGGGTGACCGGGCTCCCCCTGCGTGGCGCCGCAGGGCCCTGAGCCCTTGGGCAGCAAAGGATCAGTGTCCATTCCCAGTCCCTTGCCGGGGGCTCTGGCCGTTCTCTACCCCGCCAACCTGCAGCTCCCACTGCAGCTCCCCCGAGGCGGGCACCAGGGGTTCCGCCATGAGGAGCGGGTGCCTCTCACAGGGATGAAAAAGAGACCGACCCATGTGGATTCCTCTGCAGACAACTCGGTGCAGGTCACCCTGGCTGCTTCCTGAGCCATAAGACCACAGACAAGTTGCAGATACAGAACTCTGTCCAGAGCTACCAGAGAAGGGAGGGAGGGAGGGAGGCAAAAGGTGAAATGGGGGCAGAAAGAACTCTGCAACTAATAATAGTTGTTAGAGCAATATGTATTTCGTTGACGTTGAGAGGCGTAGGGAATAATTCCAACAAAGACATACCCACCCGAACACATATTCATTCCCTGACCCCACCGATCCTCGCCTAGTATGGTAATTAACTCCACACCCTTCTGGGCATACTCGGTCCGTTGTGGTGGTCTGTGGGGGCTCTCCAAAGGATGAAAGAAACGGAGTCTTCTTCAATGAACTCTTCACCTTTATCCTGCTTGTGTGTGCTTTGGCCCTTTTGGCACTCTTTCAAGGGGATACTTCTCTGTTCTTGGGCTGATAACCCCCGAGGATGCTGTCAAAAGTCCTTCTGCCAAGCTCCGGTGCCAGAAGAGAGAGTCAGGATGCGTCCATGTAGGTCCTCAAGGTTGTTTATTATTTCTTACCTGGCACATTTAGTTCTCACCTGGCTAGGGTGCTAGCTACAATGCTGGATCATCGTCGACTGACTACCCCAAGAGTGGTCGTAATCTTTTATACTATGTACTACGTGTTGTATGTTTACATATAAATACCAATACCTATCACCTATGTTAGACAGTGCACTTCCGTTGAGGCACTGATTTTGAAGACTTTAGAAAAGCTATGTATATTGCTGATTTAGCTGAAAAGATAAGCTTTGCTGAAATCAGTTAAAACTTAGAGGATGGTTAAAGAGAGACCGGATTTTAGATAAGCTATCCCGGATCTAATAACTCATTGCTTGTCAACTTTATGTTTGTGTGAAGCTTCCTTGTAATGAAAAACAGAAGCTAATCAATACCCCAGGAATACAAAACAATTGCAAACCTTCTGTTTTCAGAAACAACCTATTGAAATAGGCCTGGAAAACAGGAAACAGGGAGTCCTACCAAGGTTCCATGAATCATGATACAGCAAAAGGTTGAAAGGTTAGAATGAGGAAGACTAATTTTACTTCCTCATTTCTAGTGACCCCTCCCCAAAACAGAGCCCCCCGACTCATTTCAGGGAACAAACCACGCACGCTTAATAGCCTTTTTGTTAATTAGCATACGAAGCGGAGAAGAGGAGGTGACAAGGGTATGAATATGCATTTGTATTTTTGTGTATTCAACATTTTTGTGGATAAAAGGCTTTGTAATTACCTGTGATCTTCATAGCACGCATTAGGGAAATATCCTAGCGCTGCCCAGCGTCGTAATAAACATACACTTTCTAACTTTAACAGTTAGAAAGTCTTTTGTCCGTCACAGTTGGATATCGATATTAGATCAATATTCATATTTTAATAAATCACTATGCTAAACCAATCCAAGAGTGCCCCCACCACAGCAGAAAATGGAGGACAAGAAGAAGCAGAAGGACAGGGTCACGCCCAGATTCCTCCATCCTGCCTTCTTGAACCCCCATAAAACCCCAAAATTCTACATCTACACCCGGTGATAAATTAATATTATACTAATCAAACTCTCGTAGCTTGTCTCTGGACCCCTTGCCAGGGTCTCGGATCACCCAGGGCAGCCAGAGGGATGTCTTGGGTTCCGACAGATACTCAGTTTATGCTGGCTAAGAGTCTGTGTTGTTCTCTTTATCTGTATTCTTAGCCTTGTTATCCCGGGGTGTTTAGGTTAGTTCTTCTCATTATCACCGAGGGGCCCCAGATGCTTGTAGTGCTTTAAAATATGCAAAGGGTTAACAGACATAAGTGTTTGGTATTCACTAAATGCCTTCTAAAATGCAATTTAATATATGTTCTAAAACAATATTTGAAATACATTCTAACATACAGTGCATGTTTTTAAGTCTACTATAAAGGATCAGCTAGAATTCTCAAATCTCTGGCTCATTAGGCATGTTATAAATAGCAATATAATATTGGGTTTTGCCTTTATGTATTAGCTTTTGCATGTTGTTATTAGTCACAAGTATTTTGATATGGTAGAATTTATATTTACTTTTAACGCCTTTGGTATAGTACAATCTGTCAGTTTATGTATGCCTATATAAATAGTAGTGTGATAAATATATTTTAGACCATAGCATGATTGTGAAAAACAAGGTTCACTTTCCTGGTAAATTAAAAAAAAAATTAATAAAAACCAAGACAATTAGGAAGTAGAAATAAAGCAAAGGAGCTCAGCCAGGGTGCCTGGCATACCACCAGAAGAACACCCTAACTCAAAAACCACTTCTTTAAATGTACTGGTTTGTTAGATATTCATAAACTCCTATGCATTATTGAAACACTCCTTGTAGATGTTGGCTTTATTCTCCCACCTTCCCCCATTTTATCAATATGCTTTACATCTGGTGGTTCCATCTTGCCTCACTTTCCGATAATAGAGGCAATAAATCCTTCTTTTGGAGTTCTGGTATCTTGTGCTGTTGTCTTCATCCAGATAATACAAGAATGTGGGGAATTTCCTGATTATCTTTCCTATTCTTCTGAGTTAGATACAAAAAGCATCTTATATCACAGTTTCTATTTTGATATTATGCTATAACCTAAGAAATATATTTATACATTCATCACACCACCATTTCTAAGCCCTATTTATAGCAGAAATAACAGAAACTATATTAATATAGCAAAATCTTCCAACATTATACATATAGTATTCATTTTAATATTTGCAAAAAGACAGCTTTATAATATGTATCTATAACAATAATATTAAAATAGACTTAAGATGTTAAGATTTTTCTTTTTCATGTAACTAACTCAAAGAATGGTGTAAAATGATTAGGTGATTCCCCGCATTTGTGGACTATCCTATCTAAAAGGCAAAATGATAGGGACAAAACCCAGACAGGATGGAACCAGGAGAAGAAATAAAATATATTGATCTAATCAACAGGATGGCATGCAGACAAGTCAAAGGTTAAAACCAAGCAAGAAAATTCCTGAAACATCTAAACTCACAAGAATGTTTGGATAATGAATAAAAATCCTAAATATTGTGGAAAATGAAAGTTTACTCTTAGAATATTTTTCAAAAGTTTAATAAGGAAATAAAAAAAGGACAATGTCCCGTACTGAGGTGTTCTTGGCAAACAGCCAAGAGGACGCTGGTACATTAAGACAGTGTTATCTGTATACTGTTACTTTACCAAGGTACATACATATTCATAAGTTTCATGCCATTGTTCAAACATTCTCGTGAACTGGTTTTGTTATGGGAAGTCTTCTGTTTAATTTCTTCATACTGTGGCTTAGCTGCATGACATCCTGTGTGTCAAGTTAATATATTTTGTTCATTTTTGTGTCTCCATCTTGTTTTACGTCCTCTGATAAGGATTTAGTATGTCGTTTTTAAATTTAACATGGTATTTTCCAGTGGTCCTCCAGTACTCTGGTTTGTGTCATGGTTATCTTATCACTTGGAGAGGTCAGTCAGCAGATGTGGGAAACAACTTAATTGCTTTATACAGTTCTTTCAGTTACATAGAAGTATTTTAACATTTTATATTTTGCTAAGGCCTACAGTATAATACATTCACCACACTATTATTTCTATGAGCTATAAGGTGTGTACATCAACATAATATATTCATCACACTATTATTTCCATTGGCTATATGGTGTGAGAAATCAGGTTGTGATTCGTGTCAATCAAACAGCACCCACCTATGTATGTGTGTCTGCGGGCAATGCGGACAGAGACCATGGGATTATTATAAAGAAGAGTTTTAAAAATCAGCTAAGTAAGGCATGGAAGTGAGGTTTAACAAGGCAACTATGTAACAGTAGGCTTTTAGCTAAGTTTGTTTTAACAACAAAATTGTAATTGTTTGCAAGTAATTAATATAAGCTTTAAACTACCTTTAGTAGCAGTATAAGTTTCAAACTATCCTTTGTACAAGTTATAAATTGGGGTTTTTTGAATATAGAAGAATTTGTAATCACCTAACAAGAGGAAGTAGAACTAACATAAGCTGAGAGGCTCTACAAAGACATTTTGAAACATGCTGACTTTGGGTTTTGTAATAAGTGAGAAAGGAGCCCTATAAAGACATTTATTGAGGCATGCTAGCTTTAGGTGTGTAATGACTGAGGGGAGGCTTGCAAAATGTATGCTGACTAACAGAATATATATGCTTGCTTAAGCAAACAGTATAACCAAAAATAATGGTAGTGGAAAAAGATATTTTAAAAGAAGAATGGGAGGCTGGAGAGACATCAGAAGACCATCTCGGACCACCTCCTCAGCAGATCTTCAAAAACCACAACTGCTGATTATGAAGAAAAGCAAGTAGAAAATAACTGAAAATTTGAGGCAGTGAAGTGCCTAGAACGGTATGAGACTACCATTCAAGAGCTGAATTCATGTGTTGCTTGGGGTGGAGACCCCCATCGCACCCAGCACTGTCATTGCTCATCCTTTTATTGAGCAAAATTAATAAATTGGCTTTATTTGCCAATATATTGGCAAATATGTATATTTGCCAATATACATATTGGCAAATCTAGCTTTTCATTTATAAGAATGGTACATACTTAAAATGAAAAATTAGGTTATATTAGTAAGCAGCTAAAAGGGGTTATAAATTGTGCTATACTTTCAATCAGTAGCAACATATAAAGACTAATACACAAATGTGAAAGCCAATATTATGGGATTATTTTTAACAATATGTATGTACTCCTGTAATGTAACAGTGTAGCAATGCATCTGTATAACAGGCCATTCCCATGCACCAGCCAAACCGTTGGAACATAACAAGCCACAGTCTTGTTTACAGGGTTCTCAGGAACTCATCAAGGCCACTAAGACAACGACAGGATGAAAGTGGAAATGAAAAACCTGGGAAACTGCCTGGAAAAATTGCAAAACCTAGATAGGAGACACACAGCGTGATGGTGGACACGACCAATTGGGTGTCCTGAAGGATGTGTGCCTGCCTTATGGACAAGTGGTTTGGCCAATCAACAGACACGTGTATGCGTGGACAGTAGAGCTAGAAACTATGACTGGAGTTTTATGTAAACAATAAACGGCTTCTGCTGAAATCATATTGATTCTACTATTCAGATGCCCATTTTCACTCTGCATAACAGTGCTAACAGTGTGCTTTTGGCATATAGCCAAGCATCTCAGCACTGGATATTGTCCCCTTTTTATCCCTTATTAAACTTTTTAAAAATTCTAAAGAGTGAACTTTGTTTTGCACAGGCAGGAAGGAAAGCTATGGGATAATCACAGTCCTGGAGGCAGTGCCTAAGCTTGGTGTTGATACCATTTTATAGGCAGATAGCTGTGACTGTCTCTGGACATTAATTCTCATGCTCAGTCCATTCTTTCAGATCTTTCTTGAAGTGGGTGGGAGGCTTTGGGGGTCTTGAGTGGTCACTTCTCCCCCTCTGCTAGATCAGTCTTTGGTTGACAGATGCTGCCCTTTGCTGTACTGATACTTTTTTTTTGTTGTGTCTCCAGAGACTGGAACAAGGATGTTTGTTCCAGAAAAGTTGTGCCCTACCCCCACATGGCCCCTTCCACAGTCACATTGTGTTCTTCCTTCTTCACCAACAGTCCTTGGATGGCTTTTGGTGTTTGAGACATCTCCATCAGCCCCTTCTCTTCTGGGATCCTCCCCACACCAATGATAAGCTGCTCCTAAGTGATCTTGGTGTCAATTAATAAACAGATCTTTGAAAGGGTAACTAATTTAGAAAGTAGACCCTGACCCCTTTGTCTTCACCAAAGATCTGTAGGAAAGGGAAAGTACTGGTGTAAAGCAAAATAGGGCTTAATTTAGAAGCTCCTCTGCACCATCCTTGCACCTTGGACTGAAAAATATTTCTCACGAAAAATCTAGCACTACATTAGTATCTATTATATCCTGCCCCCAAAAGGATAACTACAGATATTAATAATAAAAAATCACACCACTCCAATATTAAATAAAAGCTTACAGCTATTTAATAAAAGCATCCCTAACTTCTGACCTTAACAATAACCCCTAATCTGACTCTAACCTACCCAAACTCTAAGTCCTAGCCCTATCCCTAACCAAACCACAGTCCTAACCCCTAACCCTAACTGTAATCCAAACCCTTTCCTTTATTCTGCCCTTGGTTTCAGTGTTGGGGCCCTTGGCGGGGCTGGTGGTGTCCAAGTGATGGTACACCTCTCTGCAACCCAGGTGTTGTTTGGGTAGAGTGCTGTATTGCAGCAGGTGTTACCCAGGTGGATCCACACCTGTGTGGAATTCAGGTGTTGTCCAGGTATAACGCCATGTAGGAGTGTGTGAGCTGGTATAGATAGATGCGCTATACCTGCTGTCCAGGTATAGTGCATCTGGCAACAGATGTTATCCAGGCGTATCTATGTCACACCTCTGTGTGACTCAGGTGTGTGTCTCTCATACCTCTGTGTGACGCAGGTGTGTGTCTGTCACACCTATGTACAACCCAGATGTTGTCACCCCTTACTGACAATTTCCCTCCTCAGCTGATTCCATCACCTTCATGGGAACAGTTAGGGATGGATACACATTTCACACATGACACCTGTGCTGCTGCCCACATGCATCTAAGTACACACACCTGACACAGGTTTTGCTGAGCAGGTGTTTATTGCTATTTCCATCATAATGTAGCCTCTGTGGGGGTGCATGCTTCTGTAGGGATGGGGTGAGGGCTGTTAGGCAAGCCCCCCTGCCCCAAATGTCCCAGTTGTCACCTGCTCACGACCCACAGATATACACCTGCTCCTCTGTGGTCCTGGGAGGGTTGGGGGATACTGAGGTGGTCTTGTGGGGTGCCAAGGAACTCCAAGGGGCCTCAGGGGTCTTTGACAGGGTGCCAGGGGTCTCGGGGGGTCCCTCAGTGACCTCGAAGTGGTCAACACGGAAAGCCCAGCGCCCTGGGACCCCCACGTTGCTGCGGTGGCTGAGGCTCTGCACTGCAGGCGTGCGTGACCCTGGCACATTGTAGTAGTGGATGTCATCCCCACTGTTGAACCCAGCCTGCAGGGGGAAAACAGAGGAACGGGGGGAACACAAAGGGAGGGGGGAGGGGAGCAGGGGAACAGGAGAAGGTGGAGGGTAAATTCTGCCCAAATTCCCATTGAATTTTACCCAAAATGAGCTTAGTTTCACCCAAATCCACATCATTCCCACCAAAATTCCCGATTTCAGACCAAATCTCTTTGACTTCACCACAAATCCCCTTAATTCTACCCCAAATTCTACTAAAAATCCTCCTAATTTCACCCCAAATCCCTTTAATTCCACCCAAATCCTGTTAATTCCACCCCAAAATGCTTTACCCTCCTCAAGCCTAGAATCCCTCCTAGCCCAGTGTCCCCCACCCCTTGGACTATCCTCATCTGCACAGGGATGACCCCATGCCCACTGTCCCCTGTCCTTCTCTGTGTCTCTACCTGTGCAGGGATGCCCCCCAGGCCAGTGTGGGGATCCCCCTGGTTAGCGATGCCAGTTGTCCACTGCAAGTCCCCGTAGTTGAGCAGGACAAAGCAGGTGATACCGTCGGAGGCCAGCACAGCCTGGAAGGTGTTCACCTGAAGGGGACATTATCACCATGTCACCATGACCCCCAGCTGTGTCTCCATCCCTGTGTCCCCAGGCCTTTGGTGCCACCATGGTTAGGGACATCATGGTTGAAAGTCAATATATTTGAGCCCCCCCCACCTTG
Source organism: Acrocephalus scirpaceus scirpaceus (assembly GCA_910950805.1). Classification (NCBI taxonomy): domain Eukaryota; kingdom Metazoa; phylum Chordata; class Aves; order Passeriformes; family Sylviidae; genus Acrocephalus; species Acrocephalus scirpaceus. Next base: position 63,456 of record CAJVGK010000050.1, read on the forward strand.
TCCCACCTTGTTGGAGGCAGCCCCAAAATAGGCCACACGGTCCCAGGTGGCCACGAATGCCCAGGTAGGCTGTGGGGGTGGGTCCCCAGGTGGCACAGCAGGTGCCAGGTCCTGGGCCAGGCGCGCCAGCAGCTGGGGGTCCCGACTCTGCCGGTAGAAGACGTCCCCTCCCAGACGGGTGTCCACATCAGCCCAATACGGTGCCACAAAGGGGCGGTGGCCCGGCAGCGGGAAGGGCTGGGGGGTGAACTCTGGGACCATCGTCCCAAAGGACACCACACCATTGTTGTTCACCTGCAGGCAAAGGTCACCCATGAGACACACCTGAGTGGCACCAACTACAGTGACCCTCCATGGTGGTCCCAGGTACAGGTCCCAGTCTCCAGTCATGAGGATCCCAACCATGATGATTTCTGTCATGGTGGCCTCAACTGTGACGACCCCCAACCTCCAGTCAGTCACTGCAGAACCTCCCAGTATGGGCCTGGAGTCCCAGTGTGACCCTAGAATCTATCAGTATGGGCCTGGAACCCCAAAACCACCTGAGGGTCCCAAAGGTGTCCCCAATATCCTCTGGGACCCCAACAGGTATGCCTGATGTCCCCAGGGGTCCCTACTCACCGATGTAGCAAGGAGGAGGAGGAAGTGGTGATATCAACTCTGGTGGCTGCATCTAACTTGACACCATTCCCTTGGTGTCACCCTCCACCTGTGTCACCCACCAAATGCCACCTCCCCCATGTCCCCCTGGTTACATGACCCACATAGAGTGAGCGGTGGGCACGCCCAAAGAAGGAGAAGTTTTCCTGCAGGAAGATCTCAGGGCTTGTCCCGTCGTCCTCGTGGTGGGTGGCCACATCCCCCACCCCTGGTCCGAAGGGGTACAGGACCCCACCTGGGGACACACATCTGTCACACACCTGGGACACACACCCGGGACACACACCCGGGACACACACCCAGTGGCACACAAGACTCCACCTGGGGGACAAACCTAGTGGCTCCTGGAGCTTCCCAGTATGGAGTTGGGACCTTCCAGTATGGGCCTGGGATTTCCCGTATGGGTCAGGGACCCCCAGTGTCAACCCAGAACTGCCCAGTGTGGGCCTGCTGGCAGGAGACTGGGATGTCCCAGTATGGAGCTGGAACCTCCCAGTATGGGCCTGAGACCTCCTGGTGTGGGACTGGGACCTCTCAGTATGGGCCTAGGACCCCCAGTATCACTCCAGAACCTCCCAGTATGGGCCTGAGACCTCCTGGTGTGGGACTGGGACCTCTCAGTATGGGCCTAGGACCCCCAGTATCACTCCAGAACCTCCCAGTATGGGCCTGGCATGTCCCCAGTATAAGCCTGGGACCCCAAACTCACCCAGGGGTCCCACAGGAGTCCCCGATGTCCTCAGGGGTCCCCACTGCTCTGCATGGCTGAGGAGGAGGAGGAGGAGGAGGAGGGGGGAAACCTTCATGTGTCCAGGCCTGGGGGAGAGTGAGGGGAAACCCCATCAAATATGTCCCCACGTCCCCTGTGACCTCCCCATCTTCCCAATGTCCCCAGTGTCCCCATATCCCCCCATGCCCCTCCATGTCTCTCCCAATGTCCTGCATGTCCCCAATGATCCCGTGTCCCTTTGTCCTCCCTGTGTTCTTCCATGTCCCTCATGTCCCCCCTCCATGTCCCCATGTCTCCCCATGTGCCCCACATCCCCTGTGTCCACCATGTCCCACATGTGCCCCCATGTCCCCCATGCCCACCAGTGTCCCCACTCACTGCACTCCCATGGTCCCAGTCTGTCCCAGTGCTGTGACTGGAGCCACTTTATCCCCAGGGAGGGGACAGACTGGGGAGGTGGGGGGGGGATGACATGGGACACCCCCAGGTGGCACCTCCCAGGGCCCCAGGCAGTTCCGTCTCTGCCCAGACCACAACTGGGGGGGACTGGAATGGACTGGGAGGGGACACTGAGGGGGGAGAGGGCTGGGATGTGCTTGGGGACACTGGGAAGGCTGGAGGGGACACTGGGGGGACACTGAGTGTGACTAGGATGTGTTTGGATGCACTGGGGGTTACTGGAACATACTGGAAGGCACTGGGAATGTTGGGGGGGCACTGGTGAGGGATACTGGGAGGGACTGGGATGCCTTGAGAGGATGCACTGGTACATACTGGGGGACACTGCAAGGCTTAAACGGGCACTGGGGGGACACAGAAGGACACTGGGATGCAGTAGGAAGGACAAACTGGGAGGGATTTGGGAACACCATGGGGAACAGTGGGGGAGGACAGGAATGCACTGGGAGGGACTGGGGACAATGAGGGTATACTGGGGTCAGCTGAGGGAGGCTGGAAGAGACTGGGGGATAGAGGAGAGTTGTACTGGAAGAGACTGGGCATACCGGGGGCACACTGGAGAGGACTGGGGGGGTGGTACTGGCATGTACTGGGAGGAACTGGGGATACTGGTGAGGGCTCCCCTCCAGGTGTGCCACAGCACACACCTCCCTGGTGGACTCGGATGTCCGGGAACCCCCTCCCCCTCCCCGACACCAAACATCCGGGTGCTCCCTCCCCCGTGGGACTCGGGCGTTGGGAAATATTGACCGACCGGGGGGAGCGGGGGAAGGGGGAACACGGAACCGCCCGCGGCAGGACAGGGTAGGAACAGCTCTTGCCGCCCCACAACTGCCCCTCAGCACATTCCCACGCTCCTGTTTTCCCAGAATTCCCAGGATTTTATTCCCACATCACCCGCAAACGGCGTTTTCTCCCAGGTTTTATTTGGGGGGCGAAAGCAGAGTTTTGGGGTTATAAAAATCCGGGTTTTCCGGATCTGAGGCCGTTTGAGAATGACGTCAGCGGTGGGGCGCGGCCACGCAGGTGAAATGTCAATTTTCCACATCACTGGGTGGGAAGAAAGGGAAAATTGACGGGGACTTCGTGGTAGTTTCCCCCAGTTTAGGGTCTTTCCCCCCTTTTCTGGACTTGCCCATTTTTGAACTATTTCCCCTCTGTTGTTTGTCTCTTTCCCCACTTTGAGAGGCTCTTTCCCCCTTTTTTTATTCACTTTTCCTTTGTCCTGGGCTCTTTTTTTCCTCTTTTCTTGTGCTTCTCTCCCACCCCTCTTTCCCCCTTTGTCGGAGTGTTCTTTCCCCTGTTTCAGTGTCTCTCATGTTTGGCTTCTTTCCCCCTATTTTTTGCACTCTTGCTCTCTTTTTCCCCCATTTTTGGGTCCTTCACCCATTTTTGGTGTCTATTCCTATCACTTTGAGCTTTTATTCTCATTTCAGGTGTTCTTTCCACCTTTTTTCCCCTCTTCCTTTATCCTTTTCTTCTCTCTTTCCACTTGTTTCAGTTATTTTCCTCTTTTGGCTCCTTTCCTCATTTATGGGGTTTCTTTCCCCATCTTTTAGGGCTATTCGCCCCCCCCACCTCTGTGCTCTTGCTCTTTTTTTGGTCTCTTTCCCTGCATTTTGGGGTCCTTCCCCTAGTTTTGTCTCTCCCCCCCGCTCCCCCCTTTTGGTCCCTTTTCCCAACTTTTGGGGCTCTTTTCGTCCTTTTGGAGAACTCTTTTTCCCCTTTTTCGTCTCCTTTCCCTCTTTTGGGCCTTCTTTCCCCTTTTTTGGGGATTCTTTCCCTCTTTTTTAGGCTATTTCCCTCCCTTTTTTTGGCACTGTTCCCCCTAGTGCCACCCCCAAGACAGCCACATCCCCCAACACCCCTCCCCCAGTGTCCCCCAGTGTCCCCACCTGGGTGAAGTCGGGTGCCCGCCAGGCCTCAGCCAGTGCCCGCGCGTCGCTCGTCACTGTCCCGTCGGGCCCTCGCAGGTCGTTGCTGGTGGCACCGTCGTAGTCGCCGCAGAGGCCACAGAGCGTCGCCCGCGCTTCCCTGGGCACCTCCACTGTCAGCCCCGCAGCGCCCAGTTCCACCAGAAATCCCGGGACTCGGCTGATCCGGAGGGTCGTGTGTGTCTCCGTGATGGTCAGCAGTCCCGGGAGCTCCAAGGGCAGGGGGCTGGGGACCCCGTTGAGCTGGAGAACACCAAATTAGGGGGAAAAGGGGGATTTGGGGTGATACAGGGGTGAAGCGTAGTTGGAGGAATCTGGGTGGAAAAGAGGGAGTTGGAGGAAAAATGATGGGATGCGTCAAGGCATGGTGGGGCTAGGATGAGGGACAACCCATGTAGGTGCTTCTCTGACATGAAACTGGGGGGAAAAAGAGCAATTTTGGTCAAAATTATGGGGTGCATCAATTTATGGATGTCTCTTAGTGACCATCACCCACACAGGTGCTTCACTGGAAGGAATCTGGGGAGGAAAAAGAGCAATTTGGGGCAAAATTAAGGTAAGAACATCCTGTGGTGCTGGTGGGATTGGACAACCCATGGGGACTCTTACCTGGTCTGAAATTAGGGGAATAAATACCAATTATTTTTATTAAAATGAAGGTCAGGAGGATGTTTAGGGTTCCAACACATGGTGGTGACAACATTTTTGGGTGTCACCCAGGGTGGTGACAACTTACCCAGACCTTCCTGTTCCTCCGCACGGTGATGATGTTTTGGGGGGTGAAGAGGTGAAGTGCCACCACTGTGGGCTGGTCCCCAATGTCCCTGATGTCCCCCAGCAGCCGGAACCATTCAGGGTCCTGGGGGTCACACACACTGGCCACCACATAGATGCCGGTGGCCAGGGTGGCCCCAGTGACACCATCAAAGGTGACAAAGCGGGTGGCAGGGGACAGGGCACAGCGCCCCGGGTGTGCAATGCAGGTGCGGGTGCCATCATGGAGGCCGCAGGTGTGGCTGAAGGGACAAGTGAAGGGCCGGCACTGGAGGCCCCCAGGCCCCCGGCAGGTGCAGGACTGGGAGCAGTCAGGGGTCAGGATGGTCTCAGCGATCTGTTTTCCATGGATAAAATGCAGAAAGTGGGGAAAAGTGGCCTCAAATGGCCAAAAAATGGGGATGATGATGCTGTGAGGTGTCGTGGGAGGGGGGAAGGGGGCCTATGTCTCCCATATCCCCTGTGTGTCTCCATATCCCCAACGGGTGCCCATGGGGACCATTAGCATGTCCCCAGTGTGTGTCCACATCCCCATACATCCCCAAGTACCCCATGCACACTGGGAGGATTGGGACCTGCTAGGCGACACTGGTAACACTGGTGGAGACAGAGAGACACTGGGACATGCTGGGAGACACTGAGAAGGACACTAAGTCCCCCCTCTAAGGGACTGGGATACATTGGGAGGCACATGGTGGGAACAGGGACAAACCAGGAGGGATCTGGAACACTGTGGGGGAAAGTGGGGGAGGACTCAAATACCCTGGGAGGGACTGTGGACAATACAGGGAATACCGAGGGAGACTGGGGGAGAGGAGAGACCCTGGGGTAAAGGGGGACACACTGGGGATGTGTTTGGGGGAAGTGGGGTACACTGGGGAGAAATGGTGACATGGAGGATGCTGGGGTGCACTGGGAGGGACTGGGAACACTGTGGAAGGCACAGTGGAGGGACCTGGGATTACCTGAGGGAGACTGGAAGGGATGGGGAGGAACTGTGTTGCATTTGGAGGGACTGAGGATACTCTGTGAGGCAAACTCGAGGGGACTGGGGAGACTGGGAACACTTGGGAACACTGGGGAGGGCACACTGGAAGGAACTGGGATGTACTGGGAGGGACAGGAGACACTGGGGGGCACCAGGGAGGGAACTGGAAAGGACTGGTGGAGAACTGGGGTATACTGGGAGGGGCTGGGAACACTGTGGGGGGCACACTGAAGGGACCCGGTGCCAACATGGGGAGCGTGAAGGAGCCAGGGCTGCAACTAGGCTGTATTGGGCGGCACTGGGGCCACACCCACCTGAAAGTAGCGCCCCTGGTGGAGGCAGCCGCAGGTCCCCGGGAGGACGCAGCGGGCCCCGTCGAACAGCAGCCCCTCGGCGCACTGACACCCTTCAAAGCAGCGCTCGCTGCAGGGGGGCGGGGCCGATACCCCTGCGCAGGTGTGCTCACAGGTGCGGGCACACAGCTGGTAGTGGCTCTTGGGGGGACAGGTGAGAGCTGGGAGAGGGAGGGAAGAAACAAAGGGGGTCAGTGGGGCTACTGAGAGGTCATCGGGGGTCAATAGGTATCTCCTGGGATCAATGCCATACCATCTTTTGGGTGGGAGGTCCCATTGGGCTCCCATTTGGGGAGATTAGGGGGGCCCCACTGGTTGCACAGGGTTCCACTCCGGGACACAGGCGTCCCGTTTGGGGGAGGGTGGGGATCTCCTTTGGGGGTGTGATTTGGGCATTGCCCAGATGGGGGCATAGCAATGCAGACATGGATCCCCTTGTCCATGCAGGAATGAGCCCCTGCTCCATTCCACTCCACCAGACCTTCAAATTCCCACCCCCACCAAAATTTCCGCTCCCTGCAGAATTCCCGCCCCTACAAAACTCCTGACCGCTAAATTCCCATCCTCCCAAAACTTCACCACCCCAAATTCCCAACTCGACTCCCCCACAAAATTCCCAACCCCGCCCTATACTCACGGCAACCCGTGGCCTCCCGCCACTCCTGGAGCGCGCCTCCGGCTGCTTGGCACGCGGCTGCGTAGCCCTGAAAGCCGGGGCAGGGGTCGCCCCCTCCTCCGCACACCTGGCGCTCGCAGGTCACCAGGTACGTGCGGGGCGGCACCGCCCCGTGACACCCCGCAAAGGGTCCCTCGGGGTCCGCCAGCACCGCGCAGCGCCGCGCCTGGGCCGGGGAGCAGCTGGGGGCGGGCGCCAAGCGGGTGCAGTTTGCGGGGGGGCTGCCCAGAGCCTCCCCATCGGGGTCGTCGTCGTTGGGGTTCCCGTTGAAGTTGCCGCAGAGGCCCCGGGGGCGGCGGGATGGGGCGGGCAGCGTCAGCACCACATACGCATTGCCGTCGTAGAGGATTTTGGGGCCCCCCTGGACCTGGAGCAGCCGGTGGAACCCCACCTGCGCCACCCCCACCGCGCCCCCACGCAGCCACAGCGGCAGCAAGTGGCGCTCGCCATCCACCTGGGGGAGACACGGTGAGGATCACGAAAGGGAAGTCGGACCACCAAAGGTGGGGTTCACCTCCCAAAATAAGGTTTGCACCCCCAAAACTAGGGTCTGGACTTCCTTCTCCGCACCTCAAACTCATGGTTTACATCCCCAAAAGGAATGGTGATTACACTCTAAAAAAGAGTTTTCAGCCCTGAAAATCATGGTTTGCAACCCAAACCCAGGTTTAGCATGCCTTAAAGGGTCTGTATACCCCAGAGTGCAGACCAGAAGCGGTGTGTGTACCCCAAAAGCAGCTCTTTTTACCCCCCACAACAGGGTTTGTACCTGCCAAACCAGGCTGGCATCCCCAAAAGTGCTGCCCCCTAAACATGGCTTGCACCCACAAAACAGAGCATGCACCCCAAAGTCAGAGCTTTCAGGCCTTTCCTCACTGCTGCACCTCCCAAAACTCCACTTCCATCTGCCTTTTTTGTCTCCCAAATATCTTTTTGCCCCCAAAAACCAGGGCTTGCAGCCATAAGGCCCCAGGCCCTCCACTTACCGTCACCTCCCACTGCTGTCCCCTGTCCATCACCACGGTCACCCCGTATGCCATCACCGTCACCTGCTGCACTTGCGTGTCCTCCTGCTTCAAGGCCACCGTGATAGGCTCCAGCTCTTCTTCAGGCTCACCCCTCTCCAACTGCAGCAGCAGGAGGGTGCAGGACCCCCCAGAATTCCCCAGGTGCCCATCAAAGGTGCTGTAAGCCCCTGCCCTCAAAACCTGGCACTGTTTGCAGGTGCGGGGGTGACACCCCAGCACCCCATCCTGCACTGTGCATTGCTCATCACTGGAGCAGCCTGGAGTGGGGTGACACTCCAGCTCCCCATTTTCAGAGCAGACGCAGCGCTGAGTGCAGGGGGGCTCAGGGTAAAACTGCACCCCCTGGGGGTAGTAGCGGCCCTCCAACACACAGCCACACTGGGGGAGGGGCACACAGTGATCCCCACTCCGGAAAAATCCGGGATTGCAGAAACAACCTTCAGAGCACGTGGAGGCATCAGAGCAGTCCTGAGGTTCAGCTTCGCCTTGGCAGGTGGGGGGGCAGGGGGAGCCACAGAGCTCATAGTGCTGATTTGGGGGGCACACAGGGCCTGTCAGGAAGGGAGAAGGGTTGGGAACACCAAAACCCTCATGGACACAAAAAAACTCCCTGCAAACCCTCAAAACATGGACACCCCAAATTCCCATGGATGCCCCAAAACTCTCCATGCAGGCCCCAAATTCCCAAACTCCCCATGGACACTCCAAAACTCTCTGTGTAGACCCCAACCCCCTTCCGACACCCTAAAGCTCCCCATGGAGACCCAAAACCCCCTGGGAACACCTCAAACCTGCCATAGACAACCCAATGCCCCCCATAGACAGCCCAAACCCCTCTTCCCCCTGCCAGGCACCCCAAAATCCTCCATGGACAGCCCCAAACTCATTGCCTAACCTCTGTGTCCCTCTCTGCCTTCCAAAACCCCCTGTACTCTCCCAACCCCCCCAGGTCTTCCCATACTGCAGAAGGCAGCTGTGCGCCACGGCCACACGGCAACGCCCTGGCTCTGGCACGCAGCAACATAGGCGCCAATGGCCTGGCACACGGTGTCCTGGTGTCCGTCGTACAGGCAGGCATCAAAGAGACAGTCATCCACGTAAGGGGCGGGGTCGATGACGCCGTGACAGGCAGCAAAGGGCCCCCGTTTCTTCCCCAGCAGCCCGCAGTGCTTGTCCCCACGGTAGGCACGTTTCTGGGCATCGCTGCACACCTGGCAGCCCTCACTGCACCCAGGTGAGCACCCAGGGACATCGCCAACCTTCCAGCTGTCCCCCAGGTGGGTCTCGTTGTCAGCACGGTGGCCATTGCAGGTGACAAAGTCATCATGGGGGTCACCATTGGCGTTGCCACAGAGGCCACAGACAGCGCCGGCGTAGGTGTTGGGGATGATGACATGGGCATAGCTGTACCAGTCAAAGGTGACAGTGACACCCGTGTCAGTGGTGATGAAGCTGTGGACGCCATGGAAGGACACTTGGAGCTGGTGCTTGTGGGTGAAGGGAAGGTCCAACAGGACACCATTAACCTGGAAAGAGAGTCATTGATGACATGAGGTCACACAATGAAGCTGAAAACCATGCAGGTGTCATAGAATGGCCTTGAAAACCACCTAGATGCTGCATGATGACCTTGAAACCCACCTGAAGACCATACAATGACCTTGAAACCTAATCCAATGCCATGAAAAGACCTTGAAACCCACTGTCTTGGTTTGAAAGACAGGTTTCTGCCAAGGAAGGCGGGAGCCTCCCTTGGAATGGAGAATACGACCCCTTTCCCTCCAAATTGATATAACTTTGAAATTACAGGGCTTTCAGGCAAAGATTTGGAAAATGTATTAACAGTTCTTTACTAATGTAAAACAAGGCAAACAAACAACAACAACAGTGGCAGCAAGAACAAATAGAACCACAAACCCCGTCACAGCCTTCTCCTGGCTGCAGGCACTTTCCCCTTTAGTGCAGTTCCGGTCACAGCCGGCAGGGGCGCTGGTGGCTCTCAACTCGGCAGGGCGGGTGCAGTGATTCCCCCGCAGCTGCAGGGGGCGCTGTGGGGCGAGCTTGGCCATTTCTCTCTCATGGCAATGAGGGGTTAGGCTGGATGGAGAAAAATGGGCCACTGCAGGACCCTCGAAGCAGCGGCTGGAATGGCAGGGCAGGCTCACCTGGGTTAGCAAGCAAGAAGTAGCAGAAGCTCCACGGCTGTAGCAGGGGCCACAGGATGTCCTGACAGGCAGGGGGTGTGCATTAGAGTGCAGCAAAAAAGCCTGAGGCAGTGGGAGAAAGCCGGGGGGCTAGGCAGTGGCAGCCGGCCTCCGCAGCAGCAGTGTCGGCACACAGCCAGGAGAGGGGGTCAGGGTCGGGGACCCAGTCTTCTCCCCTGAGGCACCTGAACAGATGGCAAGGGTCCTTTTCCAGTGAAGCAGGTTGCCAGTAAAGTCCCAGTTCAATGGTTGCTCTCACGGGCAAAGGCTCACCTGTGCCGGAAGAAACTGGGTAGGGCTGGGCTCTGGTGGTGGCAGCGTATTTCACCCACCAAGCAGCAGCTCGACCATCCTCTGAAGCCAAGAGAGCAAGAGAGCAAGGAGCTGCACCCAGCCCCCTTTTCCCATCCCAATTCTCACAGTATCTCTCCCCTCCAAGACAACCCCCCCCCAGCTAAGAGAGTAGCACGCTGCAGTCTTCCCAGGGAAACTTGTCTTTTCTAAATATCGGTCATTACGGTTTCTCAGCGACAAATGGGAAAAAATTCCATGAGAAAAAGAAACGAGGAAAAATCATAAACCCCAACACCTACCCAGATGCCACATAAGGGCTTTGAAGCCCATCTTAACACCATAGAAAGATTTTTAAACCCAACCAGATGACTTGAAATTACTTCAAAACCCACCCAAACACCTTAAAAAGACCTTCAAACCCCACCCAGGTGTCATGTGATGACCTTGAAGTGTAGCTGAAGACCATACCATGACCCTGAACCCTCCCCAGATGCCATGCAATGACTCTGAACCACCCCCATCATCTGCTTCATCCCTACCTTAAACTTCTGGGGATGTTCCTGGCTGAGGCTGAGGGTCATGTTGTACACCTCCATGGTGACCACCTTGGTGAAGGAGACCAGGTGGCTGCCACGGTGATTGTTCTCCACAGTGACAGCAAAGGGGAGGAGGGTGGGGTCAGTGGAGCAGAGCCCAGCCAACAGGTAGACACAGGTACCCATGAAGTCGTAGCGGTGCCAGATAGGAGAAACCATGGGAAGAATCATCCTGCCCCTGAACATTAGTGCCAGAGATAGGATTCTGTTCCCTCCACCTCCCCTTCATTTTTCCCCCACTAAATCAACCCCCCAGTCATCTCAGGATCTGATTTCCCTCTAAAACCCCATTTTCCTCCATTTCCCCTGACTTTTATTGATACATCCCAAGGCCTCTTCCCAGATTTCACAGGATTCATCCTTGGTGCAAGTGTGGTCATGGCAGGTAAGGCTCTGGCCAGGAACACAGGTGCAATGGTGCTGGCAGCAATCCCAGAAAAGCAACCCATGGGGCTGCAGGGAGGGAGAAGAGAGAAAGGGCAATCCATGAAAATAGGAGATAAAAAATATTCAGGAAAAGAGGATATAAGTGCAGAAGAATAGGGAAAATAATGAATGAAATACAAGGAAAAGGGATGTAAATGCATAAAAATCGAGAAAAGGGGGAAAATGCAGGAAGAAAAAACATAAATGCATAAAAGTAGGGGAAAAAGCAGGGGGAAAGCATAAATACAGGAAAAATAGGGAAAATACCGGAAAATAAATGGAAATACACAAATTAGGGAGAAATATAGGCAACAAACAAACAAACAAACAAAACCCAACCAAAAAAACAAAACAAAAGGATGTAACTGCCTAAAGATAGGGGAAAAAAATGAAATGCGGGAGAAAAGACAACATGAAAATGGGAGGGGGGAATGCAGGGAAAATGAGGCAGAAAAATAGGGAAAAGCAGGAAATAAAGATGTAATTGAATAAAAATAGGGGAGAAAGGGGGAAAACCAATTTTTTAAATAATAAATCCATTAAACCAGGAAAAAAAAAGCAAATGCCATGCAAGGAGAGATAAATGCAGAACAATATGAAAGAAAGGAGAAAATGGCAGGAGAAATACAGGTAAGGACATAAAATAGGGAAAAGAAGGAAAACAATGCAGGAAGAAAATACATAAATGCCTAAAAATACAGGAAAAAAGGAGAGAAATCCAGAAAAACTGCCTGATAGTATTCTCCATCCCTGAAGCACCTGCACTGCTCCTTGGGAATGCATCCCTGTCCTTCAAAGGTGGGGCCCTACTGGCATTGGCAGCCCTCAGTGCAGGTTTGGGGACAGGTAGTGGTATTTCCAGTGCAGATGTTGGCACAGATGTTGAAGGGTGAAGATGCTGTTGGCCAGGCAGGTGAGGGCTGCAGTTTAAATGGAATCATGGATTGAGTTATATTGGAAGGGACCTTAAAGCTCATCCCATCATCATCCCATGTCCTGCGTATCTCTGCTATCACCCACACCCATTCCCCATTCCCCATCTGTGCCCCCCAAACTCCAGTATCACCTGGAGATCTTCCCAACCCCAAACAGGGGACATTTTCCCCTGTGCCCTCCCAAACTCACGGCAGAAGGATGGTGTCCTCCAAGGCCCCATGGTGACTCCGGCATCTTGGCACGCAGTGACATAGCTCTGGATATTCTGGCACAGGATACGTGTGTCCCCTCCCGTCATACAGAGGTCATGGATGCAGGATTGGGAATACGGGATGGGGTCAATCATGCGATGGCAGGAGCCAAAGGGACCTTCGGGGGCCGTGAGGAGGCCACAGTAGTTGGGTTTTTGGAGGACTGCCACTTTCTCCTCTGTGCAGGTGGGACACTCATCCTTGGGACAGGTATCATTGCAAGGTGTATCCATTGTTTTCCATGCAGATCCAAAGGCTGTTGCATCTGAAGCCAATTGGCCACTGGAGAGCTGGAAATCATCATTGCGTTGGCCATTGTAGTTGCCACAGAGGCCACACAGGCGCCCCATGTAGGTCTGAGGGACCGTGACCATCACGTGCTGGATGAGGTCATAGTGGACAACGAGGCCAAAGTCAGTGCGGAGCAGGACACCTGTCCCATGTATGTAGACCTGGACCTGTCCCTCGTTCAGGATGATGGGGAGGTGGTGGGAGATGGAATCCACCTGAGACAGAGAAGGCAGAGTCCTCCAGTGAGGAGGTGAGATGAAAAATTTGGGGAAAACACCTTCCAAACAATATTCTGACAGATTTGGGGATCCCACTTGGAAGGAAAAATTCAGATTAGAATGGATTAGTCTTGGAGATGGGGTGAGGGCTCCCCTCATCAAGGAAACACTTTTAGGACTGATTGAGGTAGAACAAAAAATTTAGGGAAAACACCTTCCAACCAAAGTTTTAATGCATTTACAGATCTTGCTTAGAAGGAGTATGGACTGGGCTTGGAGATGGGCTGAGGTGTCCCTTCCATCAGGGAAACCCAATGTGGGGGGCATCCCATGAGATTTGGAACAAAAAGTGCCATCTTACCGTGACATCTGCCCCCTTTCCTTGTTTCAAGGTCAAGGTGACTCCATAGACTTCCACAGACAACACTTTGATCCCAGAGACCTTCCCCTTCTGCCGTGCCTCCTTCTGGATTGTGACAGTAAATGATTTCACATTTTCTGCCGTGCAGGTCTGGGTGAGGATGTAGGAACAAGTACCAGTGATGTTGAAGGCCATCCCATCAAAGGTGACATAGGTGCGGTCACCCATGGCCATGCAGGTGCTGGACACCTGAGAGGGACACTGGAAGACACCATCAATGACCTTCCCAGGGCCACCATCAGGACAGGAAGTATTTTGGCACTCCACAGTGCCACCAGAGAGGCACTGGCACATCTCCTGCTCTGTCGGGTAGAAAGCCTCCCCCTCTTTGTAGTAGACTCCGTGGTGGCTGCAGCCACAGTGGGACATGGGGACACACTCATCACCGCTGAGCATGAAGCCATCCTGACATATGCAGCCCTCACGGCACCGCCCTGGGCACATGGTGGAGTCAGCACCACAGGTGTGCTGGCAGGTGTGTGAGCAGAGCTCATAGGAGCTGTTGGAAGGACAGGGGATATCTGCCGGGAGACAATGAGATTCATGAGGAACCAGGAAATTCCAAGCCAAATCCTGGAAGTTTCCTGGAATTCAGGTGCAAACTTCACCAAATACAGAGTTTTTTAGCCCAGTTTCATGGCAAACCCTCAATTTTCATCCCCATGGATGTGGTAGGGGACGTCATCTAATGACAATCCAATGATTATCTGATGATGATCCAATGATCATTCATAAGGAATATCCCAGCCCATTAAAATAGGAATTTTTGCCACTAAACCATGTGATTTCTCACATTTTCATGGAGAAATATGTAAGACTCCTTCAAAGAATGGGATCATTCCACATTGGGTCCTCAACTGACCTCCAAGCTGGATCCCTCTAACCCAATTCCACTATTTTTGGTGCATTTTTTGGTGATTGGCCCTCTAAATTATCTTTTTTGTAGCCAACACCAAGAAACTGGAGATTTTAGGGGATAAATTACACTAGATGAGACAACATCTATCTTAGGAAGTGTTTATTTTGGGTGGGTTATGGGATCAACTATGATATTGGGTAGGATTCCCACCCACCTCTGGGATTTTCATACTTGGATTTGGAATGGGCTTGAGAATCCTTTGGATACTGCTGAAGGAAAGTCCCTCCCATTATTCCAACTTACAGCAGAAATTATCTGTCCTCCACCTCCCAATGGACACACCAGCAGCCTGGCATGTGGTGGCATAGAGGGCAATGATTGGACACATCCCTTCTTCCTGATCAGGGAACAGGCAGAAGTCATGGAAGCAGCTCTGGAAGTACTGGTGGGCATCAACATGACCATGACATGCTCTAAAGGGTCCATCTGCTTCCAAAATAATTTCACATCCCATCCCAGATACTTCGTGTTGCAGCCCGGAAGGTGCAACTGTGCTGGAACATTCCACTGTTGACCTTTCTCCACATCCTGGGACACCTGTGACCTTCCAGCTGCTCCTGAAGGCATCTGGGTCTGATGTCACATGGTTGTTCCTCATCATCATGTCATCACTGGCAGCACCATTGTAGTTCCCACAGAGCCCACACAGGGCATTGGCAAAGCCATTTGGCAGTGATGTGGCTGGCCAGTCATAGGTGTCAATAAGGTCAAAATTAATCTCTACCATCTGCCCATCACAACAGACAACAATCTTCACTGTGGTGATATGGGAGGTTGACCAACTGCTCATCAGTCTGGGGAGAAAACCATAAAAATTGATTAAATTTGCAGTCTGATGGTAAATTCCAACTACTTTTTCAACAGCCAGAGCAACCAAACTGCTTCAATTTAATTAAACTTTGGATTGAATTAAATTTGGGATTTAAGAGGATGAGAAGGTCCAAGTCCCAAGAGGAGGTTGATCAACCACTCATCGATCTGGGGAGAAAACCATAAAAATTGATAACATTTGGGTCTGATGGCAAATTCCAATTCTGCTTTCAACAGCTAGAGCACCAAATTATATTGATTTAATTACATTTCAGATTTAATCACTTGTTAATAGGATGAGGTGGAGAATATGGTGAAAAGATAAGGGATCATTTCATAAATTCATCATAATTTTTCCAGGGTGTTTCTTGCTGATGCTGATGGTTTTGTTGTAGACTTTGACTGTCAACACAGTGATGGATGACTTGAGCTCATTGCTCTGGTGGCCATTCTGCACCAACACCTGGAATCCCATCGAATTTTAGTTGTCCTCACATAACCCAACCAACAGGTAGACACACGTCCCCTAGAAGATGAACCTCTTGCCATAAAAGGTCTTGTAGTGGGTGGCTCCAACAGCAGTGCAGACCCCCAAAATTTTGGGATAACAATCCTGAATCCCATCCTCCACCCGGCATTCCTCCTGGGTGCCACAGCCAGAATCCCGGCACACTGCCTGCCGCTGCTCCGCATCACAAATGCAGCGTTGGGTGCAAGTGAGGTCACCCCAAAATTCCTCACCAAGGCCATGGAAGAGATCCCGAAAAACACAGCCACATTCAGAGGGGGGGATGCAGGTGTTGGCATCAAGGACAAAGCCCTCATGGCACGTGCAGGTGTCCTCACAGGTGGTGACAGCAGCACAGCTGGATGACACAGCAGGGATATTACAGGGCAGGTGAGGCCACAGGTACTGTAGGTGCTGTTGGGCGAGCAAGTGAGAGCTGGACAGAGAGGGACACAATGATCAGGGTTGAGTGGGACATGGTGGGAGAGACTTCTTGGACTATCTACACAGGTATCCTGGAGTCCCCATGTATTTTCTGGAGTCTCCATTGATTTTCTGGAGTCTCCATTGATTTTCTGAACTCTCCATGCACTTCCTGGACCTTTTACCTGGACTTTCTGGAGTCTGCAGACTTCCTGTATTTCCTGCGCAGACTTTCTAGTGACTCCATGGACTTTATGGACTTTCTACATGGACTTTCTACATGGACTTTCTGGAATCTCCCTGAACTTCCGTGGATTTCCTGCTTGGACCTGCTGCCAGAACCTGTCCCAACCCATGATCCCATGGCTCTTCAGTCCCACATTAATTAGGGTCTGTCCATCCCAAAGAGTATTTTCACCCAACCATCTGTTGCAGTTTCAGAGACAGACACGTGACTGAACACACCAAAGTTCATGCAACAACAGCTAACTTTTATTGAGTGCTGTTCTCCTTATATAGTTTTGAAAGTCTGTGTGGTTAGTCCTCATTGGCTGAATTAGTTGCCACCCAGCTAACTGGCCAATAGCTGCCTGTGTCCCCAAGGGCCTAGACCTGTTCCCCAATGGCCTAGACTGGTCAAGTTATGTAATTAAGGTAGTTATATAATTAGTTATATTTCAGTTATAAAATTATAATTAGGGTTATTTATAACTGTGAGGCTTCCAGGCCAGTTGCTAGCCACTACAACCATCCTCTACTCATGACATCCTACTGTTGTCCTCCAATCAGAAATGTTGATCCCCTCCTCCTTACAATCATCAGCATAAATCTGGAGGGCATGGCACAGCATGCTGTGATGCCCCTCATTTGCACACAGGTCATAGATACAGTTCTTCACATAGATATTGGGACTATCATCAGCAGAATTTTGGGGTTTTTGATTATGGGGCAACTTTTTCGGCACCTGGCCTGTTGGAACTGGAAGGGCTTAATTTCTCTGAAAAGAGTAGTAGGTTTTTAGCTTATGAACTGGCAGAACTCATTGACAGGGCTTTAAACTAGGTTTGAAGGGGGAGAGGGAATTAGCTGGACTATCTGGGGGCAGGCCTATGGGTGATAAACCTAAGTTAGGGGTGAAGTCACTAACTCAATTGAGGTGCATGTATACTAATGCATGCAGCATGGGTAACAAACAGAAGAGCTAGAAGCCACGGTGCAACAGCAGAATTATGGTGTAGTCGCTATCACAGAAACGTGGTGGGATGACTCATATAGCTGGAGCACTGCTCTGGATGGCTGCAAGCTGTTCAAAAGAGATAGGAAAGGGAGAAGGGGTGGAGGGGTGGCCCTTCCTATTAGGAAGGCTTTTGATGCCATAGATATTAAAACTAGTAATGATGAAGTTGAATGCTTATGGGTGAGAATTAAGGGGAAGGCCAATAATGCTGACATCTTATTGGGAGTCTGTTATCATCCACCCAACCAGGAAGAAGAGGTGGACAACCTATTTTATAAGCAGTTGGAGAATGTTTCAAGATCGTCAGCTCTTTAACCCCTTTAACCTACCAGACATTTGCTGGGCACTTAATATAGCAGAAAGGGGGCAGTCCAAGAAGTTTTTAGAGTGTATTGAGGACAACTTCTTGTTGCAGCTGGTGAGAGAACCCACTACAGGTGGGGCTATGTTAGACCTGTTGTTCACAAATAGAAATGGGCTGGTAGGAGATGTGGTAGATGGAGGCCACTTGGAGCATAGTGATCATGAAATTTTAGAGTTCTCAATATTTGGTGAAGTTAGGAGGAGCATCAACAAGACTCTTATGTGGGATTTTTGGAAGGCAGACTTTGACCTATTTAGGAGATTTGTCCAGAGAGTTCCTTGGGAAGTAGTTTTTTTAAAAAAAAGGAGTCCAGGAAAGGTGGGCATATTTCTAAACAGAGATCTTGAGGGCACAGGAACAGACTGTCCCTGTGTGCAGAAAGACGAGTTGACAAGGCAAACGTCCAGCCTGGATAGGTAATGAGATTTTGAAAGCACTTAGGAATAAAAAGAGAATGTATCATCATTGGAAGGAGGGTCAGGTCTCTCAGGAAGCATTTAGGGGTGTTGCTAGGGTATGTAGGAACAAAATTAGGGAGGCCAAAGCTCAATTCGAACTTAATTTGGCAACCTCTGTAAAGGATAATAAAAAATGTTTTTACAAATATGTTAATGGCAAAAGGAAGGATTAGACCAACCTTTGTTATCTATTGGATGCAGGAGGGAACTTAGTAACTGCAGATGAGGAGAAGGCAGAAGTGATTAACCCCTTTTTTGCTTCTCTCTTTACTGGGAAGATGGCTTGTTGTCAGGATAATTGTCATACTCAGCTGGAGGATGGTGTCAGGGAGCAGAATGGTGCCCCTGTTATCCAGAGAGGAGGCAGTCAGAGAACTGCTGAGCTGCTTGAATGTCCATAAATCTATGGGTCCAGATGGGATCCATCCCAGGGTGATGAGGGAGCTGGCAGATGAGCTTGCAAAGCCGCTCTCCATCATTTACCAACAAACTTGGCTTACTGGTGAGATTCTGGATGACTGGAAGTTGGCCGATGTGATTCCCATTTAAAAAGGGTAGAAAGGAGGGTGCTGGTAATTATAGGCCAGTTAGCCTGACCTCAGTACCAGGTAAGATAATGGAGCAGTACATACAGAGTGCTATTGTGCAGCACTTACAAGATGGCCAGGGTATCAGACCCAGCCAGCATGGGTTTAGGAGGGGTAGGTCATATTTGACATATTTGACCAACCTGGTCTCCTTTTATGACCAGGTGACCCACCTGGTGGATGCAGGAAAGGCTGTGGATGTTTTCTATTTGGACTTCAGCCAGGCCTTTGACACTTTCTCCCTCAGCACACTCCTGGAAAAGCTGGCAGCCCATGGCTTGGACAGGAGCACTCTGTGCTGGGTTAGGAACTGGCTGTGTGGCAGGGCTGAGAGAGTGGTGGGGAACGGTGCTGCATCCAGCTGGCAGCCAGGCACCAGTGTGTTCCTCAGGGGTCTGTGCTGGGGCCAGTCCTGTTCAATAATTTTATTGATGACATGGATGAGGATATTGAGTCTTTCATTAGTAAATTCGCAGATGACACTAAGCTGGGAGCATGTGTCAATCTGTTGGAAGGTAGGAGGGCTCTGCAGAGAGAACCTGGAACGATTGGATGGATGGGGGGAATCCAACAGGATGAAGTTTAATAAGTCCAAGTGCCAAGTCCTGCATTTTGGCCACAATAAAATGCAACGTTATAGGCTGGGGACGGTGTGGCTGGACAGTGCCCAGGTGGAAAGGGATCTGGGGGTTGTGGTCAATGACTGACTGAAAATGTGCCAGCAGTGTGCCCATGGGGCCAAGAAGGCCAATGGCTCCTGGCCTGTATCAGGAATAGTGTGGCCAGCAGGACCACAGAGGACATTCTTCCCTTGTAAATGGCATTGGTGAGGCCACACCTTGAGTGCTGTGTCCAGTTCTGGGCCCCTCAGTTTAGGAAGGATGTTGAGACACTTGAGCGTGTGCAGAGGAGGCAACAAGGTTGGTGAGGGGCTTGGAACACAAGCCTTATGAGGAACGGCTGAGGGAGCTGGGATTGTTTAGCCTGGAGGAAAGGAGACTCAGAGGAGACCTTATCACTCTCTACAACCTCCTGAAAGGTGGTTGTATCAGGTGGGGGTTGGTCTCTTTCTCCAGGCAGCAATTGACAGAACAAGGGGACACAGTCTTAAGCTGCACCAAGGGAAATACAGGCTGGATATTAGGAAAGAGTTTTTTATACTAAGGGTCATAAAGTATTGGAATGGTCTACCTTGGGAGGTGGTGGATTTACCATCTCTGGATGTGTTTAAGAAAAGACTAGATGTGGCACTTGGTGCCATGGTTTACTTGAGGTTAGGGTTGGGTTGGACTTGATGATCCTGCGGTCTCTTCCAACCTAATGATTCTGTGATTCTGTTTGTGATAATGTCATGACACAACCAGAATGGCCCAGAATGTTGGGACAACTTCCCACACCAGGTCTCTGCCTTGTATGTCACCACCTGGTCTCATCTATACTGCCCACAATCACCATCGCAGGTGTCCTGGCAGTGGCGGCTCTCACTGGTCACCTTCCAGCTTCTCCCCAGCTCCACAATATCCCACACCTGTTTTCCATCAGGAGAGAGAGTGTCATCTTGGAGTGTTGAGGATGATAGTGAGGCCCAGGCTGGGCAAGGGATGCTGCCATGGAGGGAAAGTACCCTTTAGACAGTACAGCATCCTCCTAAGACCTCCCTGTAAGGGAAAGTCTTTAAATAGGTCCTCAGTCTGGGGAAGTTTCTAGAAAGAACATTACCTCACCCCTCTATGTTAATAAGTTAGTCCTTATTGGTCAGTGACTCCACTTGCTGCTTTTCCCATTCCCTCATTGGTTGCTTTTGGATCCCTTCCCCGACTGGTTCATTTTTCAATCCTTTCCCTCATTGGACAGTCCCCCTGACCACTCCCCCAAACACCCCTATAAAAGTTACTGTTCTGTGACCCTCGGGGTCCTTGGAGCCTCGGAGTTCCCTGGAATAAAGAAGTTCTGAAGACCATCCCCTGGCTCCCGCTCTTCTCTCTGCGTCACCTGCAGCAGCCCAGAGCTGTATCCTGCTGACCCTCTGGGACCAGTTACCTCGGCAGCTTCACAGGAGAGCTAAATCAAAGGGTGTGCCTGTGCCCCTTCGACACTGAGGCTGTCCTTTTAAGGACAGCCTGTTGGGGGAAGGTTGTGGCACCTCAAAGACCGGTGCCAGGCTCCCGGCTTCAGAGGTGGACAGCGGCATTGGATGTCCCTGTTGTTGCCACACATTCCTCAGACTTTTCCGGAAAGAGCAGCAGGAATTTTGACCACCACATGACCATCCCAGTTGTAGAGGACCTTCAGCTTGAAATTTGATTGGACCCACATGGATTTACCCTTCTGGTGGATGCAGAGCTGTCCATGGGAGAGGGACATGGGGAGGCACGAGTGGTAGTTGCTCACCTGCAGAACAACAATGATCATCAAAACAACCAAAATCCACCAAAACTGGGCAATACATGGAGTTCAAGAAGATTTGAGGTGTCTTCATGCAAGGGTTGCCTACACGCCAGCAAATCCTTGAATTATTTAGGAAAAGACTCTCAAGATCATTGCTAAATATGTAATTACAGCAAAATTTAAAAAAAAATTACTTGATTTTTGCTTACCCTCACCATTCCATTCTCTGATCAGACTGTGGTGACAGTGACGCTGTCCATGGTGATGGAGCCTATGGAAGAAACTTTGGAGTTCTTTTCCTCTTTTTGACCTCAACAGAGAAGGCAGGAAGGGTGGGATCGGGATTGCAGATGGTGGTCAAGGTGTAGGTACATGTTCCCATGAAATCAAAGGTTTTTCCATCAAAACTCCGGTAGTGGGGCCCACCAGTGAGCCAACAGGTGGAGAAAGTCTCCTGCACACACTCTGGTAGTCCGTCCACCATGTCACACCTCTCCTTGCATACCAAATCCTCACAGGAGAGCGGTGTGGGGACTGAAAAGAAGGGGAAAACACATGAATGGTCAACTGAACAACACCCAACCATTGGGGTGACACAACAATGGACTGACTGTACTCACTGGCAGCACAGAGCCCAGGGAAGCCATATCCAGTGTGACTCTGGAACCCAAACACCAGGAGCCCAATGGGCACCTCTGAGTTCTCAGTGCTCTGCATCGTTGGGCTCACGGTGATGCTGGCCCAGGAAAAATCTGTGTCAGGAATGGCCTGCCATGCCATGGTGTTGTCTGGCTGATGGTTGAGGGTGGTGGTGGCAGTGGCAGAGGTGGGTACAATGAGGATGGCACAGTTATCCTGGCTGGGCACACAGTACAGTGGGTGGTGACAGGTGGGACAACAAGGAGGAAGGGATCTTGCAGAGATGACCCACTGAAGAAAAACACCACCTGCACTGCCACCACCGCACTGATGTACAGGTGGGAGTTATGGTTTGTTGTGTTATCGGTTTAGCCCTCTACTGTTGTGTTTTGCTGGTTTTAATCTCCATTGTTTCATGTTGATGGTATTGTTAATAGTTTGTTCCCTTCTCCCCTCTGTGTTCCTAGAAGTGTATTACCCTGGTTGTCAATCCCTTTATGTTCCCCCTAGCCTCCCTCCTCTGGGCCTTGTCTGTCACCTGGCTACCCCTCCCAGCTTCCAGAATGTTCGGAGAGGGTCACTGAGTGATAGGGCAAGGACAGAGGGGGTCCCTCCCCAGGTGTTCCCATTTGCCCTCCTGAATGTCCCTCTGACCCATTTCCACTTCCCCCTTGTTCTCCATTGGATCATTGTCTGTCTCTTTCCTTTGTACCTCCCCTCCATTTAAGCAGCTGTCACCCCTGTTTCTCGGGCTCGTCTGGAGCTGCACCCCCAGAGCTTGGAGTCCCCATAAGGACAGAATAAAGCTTTGTATTACTGCTCTCCAGCCTTGCCTGACTCCACCAACGTCGCTCAGTCTCTTCCAAACAAGGGAGAAATCCCTTAGTTGCTCTCCTGGTTCCCAGGATCCGGGGGAGTGTCCCCTCAGCTGGTCAGCTGTGTTTGGCTAGCCTGGGCAGATGGAGTGATCACTCCGAGAGGGCACAGCGACAACGGTTCACCATGAATGTCTGCACCTCCCATGCCGTCATGGCCACAGTGGCATTCCTGCTCCCAGTGTTGTAAGTGATGGTGTCTTCATCCATCACCACATAAAGTCACCACATAAACAAAGTCCACATCTGTCTGCAGTGGGTTGGGTGGCACCACGTAGCTCCTCCCCCATGCTGTCATTGGGAGGAGTTGCTCCACCACAAAGTCAAAGCCAGCAGACACCTTGACACAGGTGTGGCCACTGAGGACGGCCACAGGGGTGTCGGCCACCACAACTGTGCCAGTGAAGTCCTGGCTGCTCTGGAGCTGCAAGCTGTGGTAGGGCTTGTACCCTGCCTGCGAAGTAGGAACAAGCAGAGCACGGTGCTGGGGATGTAGGTGGCCCCAGCATAGTGGAAAGTGGCCATGGTGGTGATGTGTGGAGGCTGCTAAGCCAGACAATGTTAATACAAACACACTCCCTTGGAGAGAAACCAGACAATAATATAAACATGCTCCCTTAGAAAGAGAGCAGTTTGGCCAGACAGAATATAAACACAACCGCCTAAAGGAGAAACCCTGGCAAACAGCTCTCTATGTTATGGTGAAGGAAGATGTTAATCAGTTAATACCTCATTGGTTCTTTTTTACCCCAGCTGATTGGTCCGTTTTGGATCCTTCCCCTGATTAGTCCCTTTCCAAATTCCTTTCCCCATTGGCCAAGTTGTGAAACTCCAGCCTCTGGCTACACCATATAATCTCTCTGCCCTGGAAGGATTTGGCTCCTTTCTGCTCCAGACTTGTAGAATAAAGAACTTCTGGAGATCGGAAAGACTCCTGCTCGCTGCTTTTCCTCCTGCGTCACCTGGGGTGGCAAACGCAGCTCTGCTGCTCAGGCAGCCTCACAAAGAGTGAATCACTCTGAACTTGACAGCGCACCTTTGAGCTGATCACTTTGCACTTGTGAGTGCACAAAGAGCAAATCACTGAACTTAATAGTACACCTAAGAGCTGAAATCACTCTCTGCCTGAGAGTGCCTGTGCCTCCATTGATCTAGGTGTCTTTTTAAAGATGCTTCTGGTGAGGAAGGTCGCACCTGTACCACCAGACCAGACCATGACCAGACCAACAGTGATGCTGACAGTGGTGGTGGTAGCAGCAGCGGCCACCACAAACTCCGTCAGGCTGTAAGTGTTGTTCCCAAGAGGTGTCACCACGTAGTACCTGGTGCCCAGACTCTCCATAGGCAGGAGGGCAACGGCATCTACAGTGTAGCTCCTGGTGCTGACGGCCACCACGGAGATGTCAGGGCTGGCCTGGACCACCAAGGTTTTATGGGAAGTGCAGTTTCCAGTGAGTTCCAGGTGAGCAGGGAGGGGCAGGGGCACAGTGACATCCGGCCTCAGCATGACATTCTGGGTGACGGAGCTGCCTCAGAGTGTCCCCAACACCTGGGTGTTGGCAGGACCATAGGAGGTGAGCAGCAGCTGCAGGTATGCACAGGGAACTTGTCAACTTTCTGTGGGAATATGGCCAGGAACTACTGGCCCCAGTAGCCGGCACTGGAAGCGCTGGGAAAACAGGGAAAAAAGAGGGCCTTGGTTAATTTTAAAATCAATTTTATATGTGTTTTATATAGAATTATGGTAGGAATTGTACTGAAATTACATTAAAGATATGACTGCAGTATCTAATTCATAGTCTATTTTTATATATAATCAGAATAGAAATTATATTTAGTTTATTTTATTAATAAACAACATATTAATAAAACTATGTAATATATAAATGGTAAACTCATGTATATGCTCTATTAATGCATTAATATTAATAATATAGCAATGTGTTAATATGAAATAATGCTGCATTATTAACTAATATTATTATATGAAATATAATTCCTTAATATAAAATAATTAATACATATTTATATTAATAAAACCTATGCTTTCAACATATTACAGTATTTTGTAGTATACATTGATATGTTACTCATTATTAGTCTACTGACATATTAACATAATAAAACTCACATATTAGTAGAGACATGTTAGTTATCTTTTTAACCCATTATTATATTATTATATTTGTTATCTGTGACAGCTATAGCTGGTCTATAGCTGCACCAATAATTTGGCTTAACAGAAACCAACTCAACCAGTCTAGCTCGTTAGAAGATAGAAGTAAACAAATCCCATGGCATGTCGCTGATAGGTCAGATTCAAACTCAAACAGGGGACCTCAGCGAATCCCTTTTAACTGGGAACGAACCCGTATCATTGGCCAGTGAGCTGGGTGGAGTTAAGACCCTCGGCCAATCAGGTGTGTAAGAGTGAGTAATTCGAAGCCCCTATATAAGGGGGTGCCCCACAATAAAATTCAGCTGTTGCTGCATGATCTTGGCATGTATATATCGCATTCCTGTCTCTGTTAACAGCAACAGTTATCCAGTATATAACTTAGTTATATAGTTTTCATTGCTATTAATATACAGACCTATTAATTATAACCCTGTAGTATATAATACCTATGTAAAAAGATATATTTTTTATTATTTTGTACATAATTTTAAAAGAAATATCAGCAAAGAATCAATCCAAATCCAGAAATATTAGAAAGAATTAAAGTAATATAATAATACCCACTATAGTTATTTATTTTAGTATTAATCATAGTAGAAAATAAATTTACTTCTTTTTTATAATTATATAACCCAGTAGATGCTTTATATTTTCTCTATAATAGAGATAGTGATTTAAAATAACTTTATTTCTTTTTTACATAGAAATGGCTTGAAAAAGTGGACAAAATCAAGCAAAAATAAGCAATAAGAAGCAGAATTAGAGCAGTAGAGAATATATTAGAGTACATTATTAGAATACATTAGAGAAGAGAATGGAACTAATACACCATTATACTGTACTATTGCATTATAATATATCATTATCTATAAGTAATATAACAATTATAGTAGTGGATATCACCTTGCAACATAAATTATAGACACATATTATCATGTCATATAATACTTATTAATAAATTACATAGAAAATGCTTATTGATAAATTACATAGAACTATAAATACAATAATGTAATGTAATTAATATAATGCAACTGTCATAATATGTTGTAAAATAAACTAAAACTGAACATAATTATATTTATAGTAATTTATATCTAGTCTATCTTTTCTAATTACGTCTCAGTAACTACATGTAACTATACATAATATGGAGTGTTATATTAATAAATATACTAATATAGTAGTACGTTATATAAATATAAACTATATTACATACATGAAGCCAGGGCATTTCCATGGGAGGCTGACAGAGCAATACAGGTCCAACCAATTTGGTTATATCATGTATTCTCCCTTTATTGCTTCAAAATGGTGGTTTATATACAGTCTCAGATAGTTTATGTGGACAGGTGTTTTCTAATTGGTACTAGATTAAAAAGGAATGTAAACAATCTTAACTTTAAGGTCACCACGGTAAAATTACTAAAACTACATTAATTAAATCCAAGCACACCTTAATCTAATTTCTAACTGCGTCACAAGCTTGCTCACTACTAACAAGGCCTAAATATGAGGCCTAATTCAGGCCCAAATCTGAGGCCTAGTCTAGGATAGCTCAGGCTACGTCCCATAGCAAATCATGCCCCTGCTCTCTAAGAAATTCCTCTACACATACATTTATATTTTACATATTTTATACATCCATATAAACTTTGAAATAACTTTAAACTGGATTTTCACAGAAATTTTAACCAAAAGATGCAAATGAATAATAATAACAATATAACAATAATTATAGCAGAATATATGTTAGATTTTTATATAATTACAATGACAATTATATAAGTGTATTATATAACTGTAGTCATGTATATATGAAATTAATACATCCACAACATATAATCATATAGGTAAGTATTAATAAGGAATTATTGTCATATTAATCACATAATATTATTTAATTATAGTATTTGATATTATTATTAGCCAATTAACATTTTAAATATTTTGTATAAGTTAAAATGTATATAAAAATATATAAATGTATAAAAGTAAAACTAAAATACATTAAAAAGATACTTAAAGGACTCAAGCCAGCTTTTCGGGGCTTTTTAAAATGCTACAAAACAATTTTAGAAGCCCTGTTTTACCCCAAAACACATTAAAAAGGCTGGGTTAAAAAGGGAACTTGGAGATTTTCTTGGGGGAAAAGCTGCAAAAATGTGATAAATTTGATTAAAACTCAATTTTCATACATATATATATATATGTAGAAAAGTAGGTGGCAAGGATTTTTTAAAATTTAAGAAATAGGGAATTAGGGGGTTAGGTTAAAAACCCCCGAATTCTGGCTTTTTTTCTGAAAAAATGGAATTTGGATGTTTGGAGGAAAAATAGGAATAATGAGGTTTGATTGGGAAGAAAATATGGGAATAAAGGGGTGTTTCTGAAATAAAATATAAATGAGGGTTAGGGGTTTTTGTTTTGGTTTTGGGGTTTTTTTTGTTTCTGCTTTTTTTTTTTAATTGTGGTTTTGAATTAAAATCAACAGAGAAATAAGAAATTGGGATTTTATAAATTAAAATACACTGAAATAAAATAATATAAAATCAAATAAAACTATATTTTCCTTAAAACCCCCCAATTTAAAACATATTTTATGAGGACTTTTTTTCCCTTAATAAAGTCTTTTAAAAAGGAAGAAAAATAAGAGATAAATTAGGAGAAAAGAGTTTTTTCCTAAAGACTACATAAGAAATAGGGTTGATAAGGGTTTTGAATGAAAAATTAAAGAAAAAGTCAAGAAAATAAGGAACAAAAGGGGTTTTTTTCCTTAAAAAATGTTATTATTAAATAGAGCAAATAAAAGGCTTTTTTTAAAATAAAAACTTTCTAAAAATAGACTTTTTTTTTTCTCCTCCAAAAATACAGCCAGTGTATAGACAGTGTGTTTTGTTCCTGGTAAAATACCAAAATAGCTAATTAGAATTTTACCTCAAAAGACCTCCAGAAAACTAAAATGTAAACCCAAATAATGAAGAAAAAGTGCATTTTTTTTTTCTGTATAAATTGAGGAAAAAGCGGATGTTTCCATGAAAAGAAAGAAGATTCTAAAAGCTATTTGATTAAGACAAATTATTTTAAAAGGACTCCTTTTTGGTTGAAAAGAATAAATGTGAGCTGAAAGACTGTTGCAGAAGATGCAAAAGGAGGGGAAAAGGGAATTTTCAGGGGAAAAAAATAAAAAACCCCAGCCATTCAGGATTTCCATTTCTGTACTAAAAAGCATGAAAATAAGTCCAAAATCAAGAAACTTGGGGATTTTGTGTTCAAAACGAGGTTGTTATTTATCACAGAAAGGAAGCCACCAGGACCCCCCCACCCTGTGCCACTGCTGTGAAAATCACCCAAAATTACTAAAAATTGGTATTTTATGGGAAAAGTCCATGTGAGTCCAAAGATGTCTCCAGAACCCTCACAGAGTCCCCAAAATGCCTTTTTTTCACCACATGGAGTCCCTTGGGGCTTATTTTGGCCCCTGTTTCCACCAAATTCACCCCCAAACCTTCCAAACACTATGAATTTTGCCCCAAATCCCAGAAATCTGGGTCAAAATGTTTTTTATCCCCGTCTAAATTCCCTGCAGTTTGGGTCAAAATGGAGTTAAACAACTGAGGCAACCCTCCCTCCACCCAAGGCCACCTCAAAGTCCCCATTCCTATCAGATTCACCCCAAAACCTTCCAGAAAGGATAAATTTTAACCCAAGTCACCAAGATTTGTGTCAAAATTGAGCTAAAATGCTGGTACAGCCCTCCTCCACCAACTCCTTACCTTGATGCCACCTCAATACCCCATTTCCACCAAATTCACACTAAAACTTACTGGAAAGGATGAATTTTGCCCCAAATCCCCCAGTTTGGGTCAAAATGGTTGGGGTTTTTTTCCCCTACATCCCCCAAATTTGGGTCAAAATGGCACTCAACATCCAGCACAACCCTCCCTCCACCTTGTCCCACTCAAATTCCCCCAAGTCCTCAATTCAGCCTCAAAAAATGGGAAAAAAAAATCCAAATTTTGGGCATGAAGAGGGAAGAAAATCTGAAATCTGGGGGGAAAGTGCACAAAAAGGGCAAACCCCTGAGATCTGGGGGAAAATGGGCAAAAAATAAAAAATCTGGGCACAAAAAGTGCTTAAAATCCAACATTTGTAAAGAAAAAGGGTTAAAATTATGAAACTTGTGGGGATAAGGAGGAAAAAGCCATAAAACTGGGGAGGGGAAAGGGTAAAAAAAAATCTGAAATTTGGGCAGAACCCCCCCAGCTCAATTTCTGGCCATCCCAAAAGAATGAAGAAAATGAGGAAAAAACAGGGAATTAAGCCCCCCCCACTATTCCCTCACTCACCAGCCCCTCAATTCCAGAATTCCAAGGACTCTGAAGACACAGATAGAGCTTTTGCCCCAAAATGACCCTTTATATCCCCAAATGGGGCTCAGCCACAGCCAAACCATGCAGATTTGAGCAGATTCAGCAAAATTTTGGGGCGGTGGGGGGAGCAGGGGGGCAGGAGGCATGACTCACAGTTCCAGAGAATTTGGGAATTGGCAGCTGGATCCTGTCACTGATAGAACGTGATAGGAGTGGAACCCAAAAGAGCCGCTGTCCTCATGATGCTTAGAGAGGCTGACCTAGAACAGAGACTAGACATTGTTAAAGGAATAAAGTAAGTATTTATTAAAAGCACTCTCTGACCCCATTAAAAAGAATGAGGGAATTGTCTTTACAAAAATCTGTGGACCTGCTAGTAGATAAAATTAGCACTGAGAAATAAAAGAAACAATGGGAAAGATTCCACTGATGAATGTAATGACAGAGATTTGTCTTTTTAAACTGTGGTTCTACTAATAAATAAAACTGGATACTGAGAGATGAAAGAAACAATGGGAAGAACAATAAATTCCATAAGGAATTCCACTGAGTGGCACAAGGGAAAAAACGGGGGTTGGGGGAGTATGCACTGGAAGGGGATCTGTATTAGGCAATTCAGGAAGTCTGTGCCTCTCAAGTGCCTCAACCAATGGGGAAAGAGAGAGGGAAATGCAGCCAGGAAATCAGGATAAAATGAGGCTGCATCCTCCAAAAATTTAAGAGACGCAGGGAAAGTGCCCATGACCTCTCCCTTTATTCGAATAAAGTTACAGGACTACACTGTCTCCTTTTTGGACATAAACCTCTAGTGTTAGTGGGTTAATTTTCCTGACACTATGACCCTGGGGGAAAGACAGATCAAATCACTGTCCCCATGGTAACCTCTGACCCCATGAGCCCAGGGAAAGGACAGACCAAATCCAGATGTTTTTTACCCAAAATTAATGACCCGAGTCCCAGAGGGGAATTCCAGGGAATGGGAAATTCTGGCCCAAATGATTGAAAAAGCTGAAGAAAATCAGCTGGAGCCAGGAGAGATGATGGCAAACAGGGAATTAAAGGGCTTTTGCTTTTAAATGAAGCCATAAAAATGGGGAATCCCTGAACCCCACAGAGATCCTCAAAGTTGCCCAGAGACAGAGACCGCCCAAACTCATTCAGGGACCCCCAAAACCACATGGAGATCCTCCAAAACTACCCGGGGATCCCCTCAGCCCTCTGAACTCCCCAAACCACAAGGTCCCTGCGGGGAGATGGAAGTCTCTGGGGAGCGTTGGGGGTCCCTGGAAGGGTTCTGGGGTTCCTGATAAATGACAGAGAAATTTTCAGTTGCCCTGAAGGTGCAGGATGGAGCTTAAAGACTAACTGGCAAAAAAAAAAAGAGAAAGTACGTAAAGGTATGCACAGAGGATCACAAGCATAGCTGGAGCCAGTGGAGAAATAGGTAATGAGGAATGTGGTGGGGTTTTTGTTATGTACCAAGAAGCAACAGTCCATGCCCAAGGAAAACGTTCAAGAAAAGGTCACATGTAATACGGAAGCATTCAGTGAATATGACCACCAGAGACCCATTTGTGGTCCCTCCAGAACCATGCCCTGTTGTAAAGTTTCACCACACACATCAGATTAAAGGAGAAATCCTTCAGTGTGTCCTGCGCAGATAAAAAACGCCTGCTTTCTAATGCTTTAAACTGTGTTAGTTTATTTTCCAGCCAATTTTGGTATAACTCCCTTGGACGGGCTTACAGATCTAAGGGGAGCTTAGAGAGTCCTGTTGGGATTTGGGGGGTCCCTGGGAGGGTTTGGAGTCTCTAGGGGAGATTTAGGGGGTCCATGGGGGTGATTGGGTCAGCGGGATCTCAGCTCTCTACCACTTTAACCACCCCAAGGACTTCCCAAAGCACATGGGAACCCTCTCGACCTTCCTGGACGGCCAAATCCCCTCTAGGATGCCCAGAAGCACACCAACCTCCCCCAGCCATAAACCTTTCCCTGGGGATCCCAAACAACTACTCTGGGACCCTCAAAACCACCACAGTGACCCCCAAAACTTCCTGAGTATCACTCAGTGCCCCCAGACCCGCAATCCCCTCCAGGGACCCCCACAAATACTCCCTCAGTGCCTCTACAGTCCTCAAGCCCCTCCGGGAGTCCCCAAAGCCCTCCCAGGGACCCCCCTCCCTCGCGGCGCTCGCCGCCGCCGCCGCTTCCCGCCTTCCCCCACTTCCCATTGGCCGCAGGGCCCGCCCGTCCCCACCCTTAACCAATCAGCGCCCGAGCTCGGAGCGCTGGGGCGAAACCAAACGAGAGCGCGGGCGATGGAGCGGGTGAGGCCTGAGGGGTCCGGAGGAGGCCGAGGGGGCGACTTGGGGGACCCCGGAGAAGAATTTGGGGGGGTTCGGAGGGACCCCGCGTCACTCTTCGCATCCCTCCCGCAGACTCTCAGCCTGGAGCAGCGAACGGAGCGTCTGGTGCAAAAGAGGTGAGAGAGCAGCCTGACCTCAAGTGCTCCTGGGATCCCCAAGTACCCCCTAGGGACCCCAATCTGCTTCCCCAGCTCCCTGAGTGTTGTCCCGGACTCCAAGTGCTCCCCAGACCCCCAAATGCCGCCCCAGACCTCTAAATGCCTCCCAATTCCCTCCCTTGCCCCGTGTTCCCCAAGAGCGCCTCAGGGATCCCCAAAACCCCATCCCAGGTGATGCCCCGGATCCCCCATTCTGCCCATAAGTGCGTCCCGCAACCCCTCAAATTCCTCCCGAGACCACCAGCCCCGCGGGGGCAGTGCAGGGTCAGCATTTTGGGGGTCCTCGCCCCTCCCTCAATTCTCTCCTTCCCCCCAGCCAGGCCCTGCTCAGGCCCCGCCCCCGCGGGCCAGAGAAGGCGAAGCTTCTGCGTGGCTCCGCCCCCTGCACATCCATCCTTGATGACCTCCTCGTCCAATGGCGCTTGAGGCGGTGCCAAGGGGAGGAGCCAGCGCTGGACACGCCCCTGATGGGCAGGGCCCTGCTTGGCGCTGCTGCTTCCCAGGGCGCCCTGCAGGGAGTGCAACGGGGGAGGTCACGTGATCCCCCCGGGGTCCTGCAGGGAGCAGGTTCCTGGGAGTCACGTGACCCCCCTGAGGCCCCATGGCCAATCACGAGACACTTCTACAAGCACCAGGGGACATCTTCACCCCAGGCTGTCTCCCAGGAGCCCTGGTGGCAGGAGCCCTGGTGGAGGTCACATGACACCCACAAGGCCTTCTGGCCAATGAGGAGCAGCTCTCTGGATACCCTGCCGGGGGCAGGATACTCACAGCCACGTGACTCCCACAAGGCCCATTGGCAAATCAGCAGCAGCTGCTGTGCATCTCTGCACCAGGAGGTGCCACCCTGTGGGAAGCGAGAGTCCCATGGCCCTTTGCTGCAGGAGCCATTTTGGGGGCCACATGACTGCCTCGGGGCTCAGCGATGTGCACCAGATTGGAAGTCATGTGACTCCCAGGATGTCCTGCGGCGTGCAAGGGAGGCGCTTCCGGAGGCCCTGCGCTGGGGAGGGCCAGGCTCAAGGTCACGTGACTCCTGTGAGGGCCCAAAGCCAGTCAGGCGCAGTGCTCGTGATGCCCTACAGGGGGCGCCGTTGCAGCAGCCAATGGGTGAGGCACCAGAGGAGTCCTTGAGGGTCATGGGGTCACTCATGGGTCATGGGGTCACTTGTGCGCAAGGGAATCACTTGAGGGCTGGAGGGTGCTTGAGGGTCATGGGGTCACTTGGGGGCAAGGGAGTCACTTGTGGGTCATGGGGTCACTTGAGGGCTGGGGGGCATTTGTGGGTCAGAGTGGTCACTGATAGGTCTGGAGGCACCCTTGTGGGGCTGGGGGGCATTTGTGGGTCAGAAGGGTTACTAGTGGGGCTCGAGGTGCCCTCATGGCCAGGATGGCCAGTTGTGAGTCAAGGGTCCCTTGAGGGGCTGAGGGGGCACTTGTGGGTTGGGGAGACACTTCTGGCTTAGGAAGTCCCATGTGGGGCTGGGAGAAAACTCATGGGACTTCCACCCCCTGTGACATGCAGGCTCCCCAGGCCCTCTGCAGGATCCCCTCCTCTGGATGCTGCAATGCCAGCGCCGGAACATAACGAGACGCCTTCGGTAGGACACCCCTGCCCCCACATTTCAGGGGTCTGCCCCTGCACCTCCCCCAAAATGCCCCTAATCCCCGTTTTGCTCTCCCTTTCCCCACTCTAGGGCCATCGAGACCCTCCTGGAATGCCCACCTGGGCACCCCCAACTCATGGTGGGGCCTATAAAGCCATGACACCCCAGAACTGCACTAGGGAGATGATGGAGACCCCCCAAAAAATCCCCTCCTTTAACTCCCCCACATTTGGGACTGCCCTCTCCTCCCAGATTTCCCCAAGAGCATTTTGGGAGTTCTGCGGGCTCAAAAGAGGGTGTTGGCGAGGTGCTGGGTGTCTCTAGTCGGTCCATGAGGGTCTGTGGAGTTTTGAGGGGTTTTGACGCTGCAGAAGGAGTTTAGGGGGTATATGGGGAGCACTTGGAAATCAGGAGTGGTTGGGGGGCACTGGGTGTCTATAGAGGGTCCAGAAGAGGTCTATGGGATTTTTTTGGGGGGGGGGGGGGGGGGGGGGGACTCTAGGGATGTTGGAGGAGGTCTGTGGAAGATGTTGGGAGTCCAGGAAGGGGTTTGGGGGACCCTTGGGCTTTGGAGGGTCTTTAACGGTCCGGGGGGCTGTAGGATGTTCTGGGGTTGCGGGGGTCTGTGGGAACTAAGAAGTCTTACAGGGGCGCCTGGAGGGGTTATTGGGTGTGTCGGGCTGCAGAACCCGCAGACCCGTGGGGGCGGGGCTCACCTGTGTTCTTCACCCTCACGGCCGCCGGGGGTTTCTGGTGTCCCCCCGCCCCTGAGGGCGCTGGGGAGGGTCATGGGGGGGCGGGCCAGAAACCCCACCTGAGCCCCCAGAATCCCTCGGGCCCTCCCGCCTCCCATTGGCTGCTCGTTCCGCGCCAGTTTACTCACTGCCTGGACTACAACTCCCGAAATACCGCGGGGCCCCGTAGACCGGCTTTAGAGCCGGGACTGCCGTTCCCGTCATGCCCTGCGGCCCCTGAGATCCCCGTCAGAGGCGGGACTGTTTCCTAGGTACGGTCCGAGCTGCCCCCAAGTGCTTCCCTGAACCGTAAGTGGCCCCCATGGCCCCACAAGTACCCCCAGTTTCTCTCTCCCGACCCTCAAGTGTCCCTCAGGATCCCTAAGTCCGGCCGCCCACCCCGTCCCCCCCATCCCCTACTTGCCCCTAAAATGCCCCCTGTGTGCCCCCTCGGACCCCCAAGTGCTCTCCAACTGCCTCCCCGACCCCTAAGTGCCCCTCCAGACCCTTTAGTGATCCTGCAAGCACCCCCTAACCTCCCCCCAAGCGCCCCTCAAGTGTCTTCTGGGCATTGGCATGATAACGACGATGTAGAGAAAGACCCTGACCCTATCACAGTTATCAGCAACAGTTCAGCCTTTAATTAAAATTTGAATTAAACCTGCAATTGCAGATGTTGGGGGTGGACAGTCCCCCCCGCCCCCTTCTTCGTGTGGCTCCCGTGCTCCCACTTGGAGCCAGGGAAATTGCAGGAACAACAGTCCTGCATATTGTGCACATCCAAAATTTCATGGGAATCGGGAACAGAGTCTGTCTGATGAGCTTCCCTGACAGGTGGAGATCAAATCCTGTCAGGCGCAGAAGAGGTTGAGAGGACTTTGGGGAGCTGGAGCATGCACTCCTATAGCCCTCCCCAAAACCCCAGAGACCCCCTCCATCCCCTACAGACTCTCCACTAGGTCCCAAATACCCTCAGAGTCCCCTCAAAACGTTCCACAGTCCCTCCCTGCCCCAAACACCCTATAAACCCTCGGGACCCTCTCAGACCTCCCTCTAAAGCCTCCTGAGGCCCTCTAAAATAACCCATAGATCTGCCCAAATCCACAGCACTCCCCTGCACCCTCCAAAAGGGGCTACCCCAGTTGGCCCCAACTAGTCACGCAGTGGCCTGAGCCACTTTTTGGACTGATATGTATATAGGTATAAATATAACAGGGATATAAGATATAATATAGAAAGGGGCCTCCAGGAGAGCTGGGGAGGGTCTTTTGCAGGGGACAGGATGGAGGGTGAGGGTTTTCACTTGCCAGAGGGCAGGGTTAGATGGCATATTGGGAAGAAATTCCTGCCTGTGAGGGTGGTGAGACCCTGGCACAGGTTGTCCAGAGAAGCTGCAGCTGCTCCATCCTTGGAAGTGTCCACGGCCAGGTTGGATAGGGCTTGGGGCAACCTGGGATAGTGGAAGATGTCTCTGCCTGTGGCAGGGGATGGATTGAGATGACCTTTGAAGTCCCTTCCAACCCAAACCAGCCTGGGATTCTAAAAGTGGGGGAGGTTTGGGGTGGGTGGCCTTGGCTGACCCCAGGTGCCCCCCCAGGCTGCTCCATCACTCATGCCTTGAAGGGACAGGAAGAGAAAACCTGATGAAAAAGCTCCTGGGGGAGATGGGCTGGGGGGATGTGAGTCCCTCAGGAACTGCTCCAGGTCCCTTTCCATGAGGTGAGTCCCTCAGGTCCGGGGGCACTTGGGGCACAGAGGCAACACCTGCCTCACTCTGTTCTTCTCCAGGGCTGCAGGGGAATCTCTGCTCTGGTACCTGCAGCACCTCCTCACCTGGGGAGCTGCTCAAGGAGGAGGCACAGCAGCAGTGAAAGGGACTTGGGACCAAAGGAGGCATCAGCAGAGGAGGAAACATTTCCCAAGCTCTAGCTGGTGTCAGGTGAACTCAAACGGGAGATCAGGTGGATTTGGTTTGAACCAGAAAGTGAATTTATTACTCCTGTGTCAGGGAATTCTCTGGAACATGGATTTGCTGCTTTAAAATGTTGATTTACTTTCCGTAATTTGTCTGGGCTGTGTTATGCAAGAGGTCAGTGTTTCACCTTTTATAAATAAAGAGATGATGATGATGATACTTATTTAAGTTTCCTTGCAGCACATCTGCAAGGCAGGTACTTTGCTCTCAAGACTTCAACTTGTGCAGAATTTACCCTTCCCGTGCTCACAATTTTCCCTCACCTGAGCTAGTCCCAGTGACCATCATCTGAAAAGAAGAGGCTTCCTCCACCCTTAGTGTGGGGACATTTACTCGACCCTTAGTCAGTTCCCCAGGAAAGCTGAGACTCTTGTGCCCTACCTGTCTGTCAGCATCCAATTAGGGGAACCTTCACTGAACCAGCCTGCTAAATCAGGGGGTCTTCAACTGAGTCAGGCAAACACTGACAGCACAAGGGAGAGCCGTCAGCAGCTCTTCCTCTTTACCGGAATTTGTTCACTGCTGCTGGGAACTACCAGCACCTGGGAGAGATTCACACTGACAGATAATGGAATAACGTTATTAATATAAAATTTTGACAGTTTCAGGTTTGAAGGTTAGTGATAGTGCCTGACTGCAAAGATATACTTAAAGGAATATACCTACAAGCTTTAATCCCCAAGAAAATGTTCAGCATGCACAGAGTATGATTCTTACCCAATAGGCATCCCAGTGAGGGAGAAGATAGGTTTAACCTCTTGACTGATCCTAGCAGTTATGATTGAATCTTCCCCAAGTTTTGGCCCATCCTTACTCTTACACAATTTCTTTGTGTTTAGATGGAGCTTAAGTTACTCAAGTCAATATATACCTGCATTACTGATGGGTGTAAAATCCTCTCACTTTGCTTTTAAAATACAGTCAAAAAGAACACAGGGCTCGTGCCCAGTAATTGTACCTCAGGGGTGGGCACCTTTGGGATGGAGGTGTGTGCCAATATTACTATTAGGCTTTAATGAAGCAAGTTCATCTAAGGAGAAGGATTTCACCCCAGTTGCTGGCTCTGCAGCAGGACATCTGTCCCTGTCTCATCATGTGGTATTGGTTTATCAGCTGCAAAGCACCGTTGAGTTCCTGTCCCTTCAAGGATTTCCACAGAGTCTGGCTGTGGTGTCTCCACTCTGTCCAGCCTTCCATTCCATCCCCCTCAGCAGGTGTGTATGGATGGGGAATCATTTTGAAATAGTTTTCAAGCCCTGCCAACTGCATTCCATCCAGAGAGCAGCAGCTATGATTTACCCTTTAATTTCCATACGGTTATAGCTCCTATTAAGATGCCAGTATAACTGCTCAGTTTCCTCTAATTGTATTTTCAGTTACCT
The DNA here is from genome assembly GCA_910950805.1 of Acrocephalus scirpaceus scirpaceus. NCBI lineage: Eukaryota > Metazoa > Chordata > Aves > Passeriformes > Sylviidae > Acrocephalus > Acrocephalus scirpaceus. The sequence continues at coordinate 100,677 of CAJVGK010000050.1, forward strand.
GTCATCAGGGTCTCCAGTCATTTTCCCACATAATCCACCCTGTGACTATAGTCACTCAAACTTCTCAAATAGCCAATGTTTGAGCATATTTCATGCTTTGGGACCATGTGGATGGTTTAGTACAGTTGTAGTGCATGGATTGCTTAGTATTAGTGGGGCTAGTCAGTAAGTTAATTGTTTCATAATCATCCATACTTTAACATACAATGCAATTATTAGAACTAAAAGCTAAAGGATTACTTTTAATAAAATGCCAACTGGGTGAAGCATTCAACTGAAAATTCCACTAGCTGTAGATGACAATCCAAAAAGAGTGTCTCACCATCAGTGTTCTCCATCTTTCTTCACCCACTCCATCACATGATACGTCTTCCATGTCATGATGGACAGTAACCAAAGTCTTTTGCACATTCTCTTGAGCTTGTTTCAGCAAGCATCAGGTCTGCATGTTACAACAGTTCCTTTACCAGTGTGAGGTTCGTAACAATTGGTGTAGGCTGTAAATCTTGAATCAGAGTGTAGTTAGATTGCAAAAATTGACAGGATATAACAGGAGCTAGAAAACTAAAATCTCATCCTGTAAACAAGTACAAATATTAGAGTGATTACTTGTACCTACAGTAAGATTATCTACAAATAAAAAGTTGCAAGAGGTTCTCATGCAAATGCATCCTTTACCAATATACACAAGTACTGTTTCCAGGTTTTCACTGGGATGAATCTCAAAATGACAAACATTTTGCTCAGTGTCAAGAGTAATGTGATGGTGTTACTTTCACAAATGAATCCTTGTTGCACCCACACAATGCATGTGTTGATACTGACTCTTTGCCACCAATTTCCATCTTTTCAGGCCTATAATCTGTTCCTCAGAGGATAGAGTACAGTCCCGTCATGATTTAAACTTAATGCAATGATTTGGTATATTTCATTTACCAAAGCATTGTATATTGTTAACATGAAAGCTGTGGCTGTGCTGCTCATGGGGTTGTAGGTAAAACTGACTGGGTACCACAAGGATTGGAATTTCCTTTCAAATTTAATTGCATTGTCCCAAAAGACCTTTCGAATTTCAGTGGGTAAGGTACCTTCTTTTCCTTCCCCTGTGACTGCAGCTGTCATTGATTGCATCCACAGATGAGCTTGAATGCAACTAAATGCCAAAGAGATAGTAGTTTGACTACACTAAGTGCATCTATCATCAATTTATGGTCCTTCTCATTAATTCTCTCCCTCTGGGTAATATATCTGTTGGAAGCCATTAATTCCCAAAGCCAAAAGGGAAGATCATAGAGGGTGCTGCAGTTCATTTAAGTCATTGTTAATTGTGACTAGTTTGATAATTATTACTTCAGAGTCTATGCCATTTAGAACTCCCAATCCTGTTCCCAGTGTGAAAAATAAAAGTTCACTCTTTAGAATATTTTTAAAACTTTAATAAAGGGATAAAAGGGACAATGTCCAATGCTGGGGTGTTCCTGGCCATTGTCCAAAGAACAGGCCAGTAGATTAAGGCAGTGTTATCTATATACTGTTACTTTACTGAGGTACATACATATTCATAAGTTTCATGCATTATTCAGACATTCTTGGGAGTTTTTGATGTTGCAGGAACTCTTTTCTTGTTTTGGTTTTACACTCTGACTTACCTGCATGACATCCTGTGGATCAGGTCAATATATTTTATTTCTCTTTGTGGTTTTATCTTGTTTCACACTTCCTTGATAAGAGGAGTTAATAAGTTCTTTAATTCTCTTCTGGTGCTCTGGTTTGTGTGTTCTTCTCTAATTATCTTCTGATGCTCTGGTTTGCGTCACTGTTATCCCTTTGAGAGGTCAGTCAGCAGATACGGGAAACAACATAATTGCTTTACATCATTCTCTTAGTTGCATAGAAGTGTTTCAGCATTTTATGTTTTGCTAAGGCCTAAAGTATAATACATTCATGACACCACTCCTTCCATAAGCTAACTGTATTCATAGGTATATTCATCACACTACTATTTCTATGGGCTATACAATGCATACTTAAAATGATAGATTGTTATATTAGCAAGCAGCTAAAAGGAGTTATAAGTTGTGCCATATTTGAATACTTATAATCAATAACAACATGCAAGAGCTAATACATAAATGCGAGAGCCAGTATTATAGGATCATTCTTAATACCAGGATGCCAGTCACATCCATCCTGGTTCACCTGGATAAAGTAAGAACTCATTTTTACAACCATCTTTCAAGCAAGCAAGCTGGTTGGATTGTAGAAACATTATTCTGCATTAACAGCTTAACTCATCTGAGAGACCATGTTGGGTTAAATGTTGCTATTGACCTGTATTTTTTCTTAAGGAGCAATGTTATAGATGTGAGGAGACAGTTCGATAGGAGGTGGAGTTGTTGGAGGCTGAGTGGTTAAATTTGTTTCTTCAACAACTATTTAGAATTGAAGACCCAAGCTTGATCGAGAGCTGAGATCTTGGTAGTCACGCAGGCACAGGGTGTGGTTTTTCCTCCAGTGAGTGGTGGGCTGATTAAAAGAAGACTAGGAAGCACAGTGACCCAGAGTGGGCAGACAGGGTCGTGACACGGCTGTGAGGGCGTAGCAAGGCAGTTGGCGTGGCAGTTTGCACAGGCAGGGCAAGCAGGCAGGGCTGCAGATTTCCTCCTGTTAGTGGGGTTCTGAAGCCAGGGTGTCTGTGGGAGGCTGAAGCTGAGCAATGCACGATACGACCAGTATGGTTAATGCATGCATTCTCCCTTTATTGCTACAAAATGGTGGTTTATATAGAGTCTCAGATAGTTTACACTAGCAGGAGCTTTTTAATTGGTACTAGATTAGAAAAGAATGTAAACAATCTTAGCTTTAAGGTCACCATGGTAAAATTGCTATAACTATACTAATTAATACTAAACACACGTTAATGGAATTTACTGCTGCGCCACAGGCTTGCCCACTACTACTCAGGCCCAAATCTGAGGCCTAGCTCAGGCCCAAATCTGAGGCTTTACCCAGGATAGCTCAGGCCCAATCCCAAAGTGGATTGTGCCCTCTAAGAAATTTTGCAACAGGGTTCTTAATTTGCTCTTCTTTTGGTTGGTTGGCTGGTTTTGGGGGGTTTTCTGTTAGTAATGGTTTCTACACAAAAACTGCAGTTAGTAAAAGTGTATATAGCCAGGTAGAACCCTCCATAAAGGATGTGTCTGTCCAGACCTGTTCCTCTATGGAGTGTTTAAGCTTATCAGTGGTACCAGGAGGCGTTGTAGAAGAAGCCTGCCTGTGGTGTGAACAAGTAAATTATTTCCTTTTGCTGGTGCCTGAGCTTAGGGAGGAAGTTGAAAGACTAAGGAATATTAAGCAAATAGGCATCCCAGTGAGGGAGAAGATAGGTTTAGCCTCTTGACTGATCCTAGCAGACTGATCTAAGGGAAATAGATTGGTGGAGTTCCACCCTTCCATCCTTGATGGAGGCCCACCAGTCAGAGGACTCTCGTGCCTCCCACTGTCAATAGAAGGACACCTGGTAGATGAAGGGGAGTGGAGATGGGTCTCTACTCGGCAAGGTAATAAAAATTCCTCCCGACCCTCATTACCTGCACCAGGTGCCACTTCAGAATAAGTATGAGGCCCTGCATCTAGAGAGTCAGCCAGATGATGTAGAGGAAAATTATCTGCCCAGTTGCACTTCATCTGTCAGACAGACCACCTCTAACATTAAAAGAAAAGAAGGGTAGTTGTGGTAGGTGACTCCCTTCTGAGGGGAATAAAGGGCCCCATATGTCGACTGGACCCAACCCACGGTGAGGTCTGTTGCCTCCCTGTGCCACGCGACTGAGAGACAGGACTTCAAAGGAGGGATGCAAAAAGTAGTCCAACCAAGGAAAAAGAAATCAGAGGCTCAAGCAAAAAGAAGTCAGAGTCCGAGTTGAAGTCTGAGCGAAAAGGGGTTGAAGTAGTTTATTTTCCTCTCAGTTCAGTCTTATATGCTGTTGCAGCTCCAAGTAGTTACAGCTCAAAGCAGTCATCCTTACATCCTTAAGCAAGATTTTCCCACTAGTTACAGAATTGGCCTATTGTTTGCATTACTTGGCAGCCTTACAAAACTACGTAGTTTCAAAAACCTTGGTATCTGCATATGCTGCACTTTCCCAGTTCTTCTCATATCTGTGGTTGCTTATCCCATGGCCTGTATCCCACCAAAGCCAGGATATCATTAAGCTCCATTGTGCTCTCTGTTCTGTCCCCCATTTGTTCTCCCATATCACTGGCACCTGGGTACAGGATATTACTGAGAGTCTCCCTGGGCTGATTCAGCCCTCTGATTATTACCCACTGCTCCTACTCCAGGTTGGCAGTGATGAGACTGAGAAGAGGAATGTTAGGGCAATAAAAAGGGACTTTAGGGCATTTTCCAAGTGGTTGATAGGGCAGGAGGACAGGTACTGTTCTGCTCAGTCCCTTTGGTGGCAGAGAAAAACAATGAAAGGAATAGAGCCCACGTTATTATCAAGTGGTTCAGGGGTTGGTGTCGTCAGCAGAATTCTGGGGTTTTTGATCATGGGGCAACTTTATCAGCACCTGTTGGAACTGGATGGGCTCCATTTCTCTGTTAAGGGCAGAAGGATTTTAGCTTATGAACTGGCAGAACTCATTGACAGGGCTTTAAACTAGGTTCAAAGGGGAGAGAGGGTGCAGCTGGGCTGTCTGGAAGCAGGCCCAGAGGTGGAAAGCCTGACTTAGTGGTGAAATCAGTAGCCCAGGTGAGGTGCATGCATACTAAAGCTCACAGCATGGGTAACAAACAGGAAGAGCTAGAAGCCACGGTGCAACAGCAAAGCTATGATGTAGTTGCCATCATGGAAACATGGTGGGACGACTCACATAGCTGGAGTGCTGCACTGGATGGCTGCAAGCTGTTCAAAAGAGATAGGAAAGGGAGAAGGGGTGGAGGGGTGGCCCTTTATATTAAGGAGGCTTTTGAGCCATAGATAGTGGAACTAGTCATAATGAAGTTGAATGCCTATGGGTAAGAATTAAGGGGAAAGCTAACAATGCTGACATCTTATTGGGAATCTGTTATCGTCCACTCAGCCAGGAAGAAGAGGTGGACAACTTATTCTAGAAGCAGCTGGAGAATGTTTCAGGATCATCAGCCCTTGTTCTTGTAGGTGATTTTAATCTACCAGACATCTGCTGGGAACTTAATACAGCAGAAAGGAGGCAGTCTAGGAAGTTTTTAGAGTGTGTTGAGGACAACTATTTGTTGCAGCTGGTGAGTGAGCCCACCAGGGGAGGTGAAATGATTCCTGTGCCTGCTGGAAAGTGGCTTCCAGCTAGTCCTGGCTGCCCTGGCTGGGAATCGTTTCAGATCCGGTTAGGCAGTAGCAGGCGGACCGGCCGCCACCCCCTGGTGGGTCAGAGCTACAGGAGAGCTGTCAGTGAGGCTACGACGAAGGTAAGAAGGAGGAGGCTTTGTGGCAAGATGGTTTATTGTCACCTGCTCTGCACGCAGGCGAGCCACAAGTTCCCCTGTGAGGGGCGGGGTTATGGCTTATAAGGGACCAGGAGAAGGGGGCGGACACAAGAGGGAAAACCAATCAGAGGAGTGGGGATGGCACACAGGCAACGAATAGGAAACAAGGGGTGGGGTATTTCCCAGCCTGCTCCAATCCAGGACCGAGGCTCTCCGAAGTCTCTGGAAAGAGGGGAAAGGCTTCCCGGAGAGGGACAGGCACTAGGAGGAGGGCAACAGGTGATTGACAGCCAACTGTAACTGAGGAGAACAAAGGTAGGGGATTTCCAAGGCGGGAGATATACCAAATGGGGAGAAATACAGGGGGGAACTTGGGAAAAACCATTACAGAACAAATTAATATTAACAATAAATAAGAAGATAGAAAACGCGCCGCTACAGGCAGGGACTATATTAGACCTATTGTTTACAAATAGAGATGGGCTGGTAGGAGATGTGGTAGATGGAGGCCACTTGGAGCATAGTGATCATGAAATTGTAGAATTCTCAATATTTGGTGAAATCAGGAAGAACATCAATAAGACTTACATTAGACTTCTGGAGGGCAGGCTTTGGCCTATTTAGGAGACTTATTCAGAGAGTTCCCTGGCAAGCAGCCCTTAAAAACAAAGGAGTCCAGGAAAGGTGGGTGTGCTTCAAAACAGAGATCTTGAGGGCAGAGGAATAGACTGTCCCTGTGTGCAGAAAGACGAGCTGATGAGGCAACCATCCAGCCTGGATGGACAAGGAGGTTTTGAAGGAACTTAGGAATAAAAAAAGGATGTATCATCTTTGGAAGGAGGGTCAGGTCACTCAGGAAGTTTTTAAGGGGATTGCAAAGGCATGTAGGAACAAAATTAGGGAGGCCAAATCTCAGTTCAAACTTAATTTAGCAACTTCAGTAAAGGATAATAAAAAATGTTTTTACAAATATATTAATGATAAAAGGAAAGGTAAGACCAACCTTTGTTATCTATTGGATGCAGGAGGGAACTTAGTAACTGCAGATGAGGAGAAGGCAGAAGTGATTAACACTTCTTTGCCTCAGTCATTAGTGAGAAGACAGCTTGTCCTCAGGACAACTGTCCTCCTGGGCTGGTCGATGGTGTTAGGGAGCAGAATGGTCCCCCGGTTATCCAGGAGGAGGCAGTCAGAGAACTGCTGAGCTACTTGGATATTGATAAATCTATGGGATCCACCCCCAGGGTGATGAGGGAGCTGGCAGATGAGCTTGCAAAGCCACTCTCCCATCATTTATCAACAGGCCTGGCTCACTGGTGAGGTTCCAGACTACTGGAAGCTGGCCAATGTGATGCCCATTCACAAGAAGGATGGGAAGGAGGATCCCGGTTAGGCCAGTTAGCCTGACCTCCATACCCGGTAAGGTAGTGGAGCAGTTTATATTGAGCGTCATCATGCAGCACCTAACAGGATGGCCAGGGTATCAGAGCCAGCCAGCATGGGTTTGGGAGGGGTAGGTCCTGTTTGACCAACCTGGTCTCCTTTTATGACCAGGTGGCCTGCCTGGTGGATGCAGGGAAGCCTGTGGATGTTGTCTGTTTGGACTTCAGCAAGGCCTTTGACACTGTCTCCCTCAGCACACTCCTGGAAAAGCTGGCAGCCCACGGCTTGGACAGGAGCACTCTGTGCTGGGTTAGGAACTGGCTGCGTGGCAGGGCCGAGAGAGTGGTGGGGAACGGTGCTGCATCCAGCTGGCAGCCAGGCACCAGTGTGTTCCTCAGGGGTCTGTGCTAGGGCCAGTTCTGTTCAATAATTTTATTGACAACATAGATGAGGATATTGAGTCTTTAATTAGTAAATTTCCAGGCGACACCAAGCTGGGAGCATGTGTCAATTTGTTGGAAGGTAGGAGGGCTCTGCAGAGAGAACCTGGAATGGTTGGATGGGTGGGCAGAGTCCAGTAAGATGAAGTTTATTAAGACCAAGTGCCGAGTCCTGCATTTTGGGCACAATAACCCCCTGCAATGCACTAGGCTGGGGATGGTATGGCTGGACAGTGCCCAGGTGGAAAGGGACCTAGGGGTTCTGGTCCACAGCTGACTGAACATGAGCCAATAGTGTGCCCTGGTGGCCAAGAAGGCCAACAGCATCCTGGCCTATAGCAGGAATGGTGTAGCCAGCAGGAGCAGAGAGGACATTCTTCCCCTGTACTTGGCACTGGTGAAGCCACACCTTGAGTGCTGTGTCCAGTTCTGGGCCCCTCAGTTTAGGAAGGACGTTGAGTCGCTTGAGCATGTCCAGAGGAGGGCAACAAGGCTGGTGAGGGTCTTGGAACATAAGCCTTATGAGGAGTGGCTGAGGGAACTGGGCTTGTTTAGCCTGGAGAGAAGGAGACTCAGAGGAGACCTTATCACTTTCTACAACTTTCTGAAAGATGGTTGTAGTCAGGTGGGAGTTGGTCTTTTTCTCTAGGCAGCAACTGACAGAATGAGAGGACAGACACGGCCTTAAGCTGTGCCACAGGAAATATAGTTTGGCTGTTGGGAAAAAGTTTTTTGCAGAAAGGGTGATAAAGTACTGGAATGGTCTGCCGGGGGTGTGGTGGAGTCACCATCCCTGGATATGTTTAAAAAGACTGGATGTGGCTCTCGGTGCCATGGTTTAGTTGAGGTGTTAGGGCTGGGTTGGACTCGATGATCTTGGAGATCTCTTCCAACCTAGTGATTCAGTGATTCTGTGGTTCTGTGATCTGTCCAGAGACACATTACAAGTGTTGGATGGAGTATTCTAAAGGTGTACCAGCACTCATGCTTAAAAGACCAGGTATATATGTTGTTTCTCCCTTTGGCATAACTTGCAACACCTTTTCCTTCAACATAGTTCATAACAATAAGATTGTTGTCATGCACTTGGTGTTATTTTGAACTCAACATCCTATCAAGGTGACACCTCCTTTAATCCCCTTTAGGGATAGTGTAGTGGTTTCACGTTCACCTCTGTTTCTGTTTACTAACTTTAGTGTAGCGGTCTAAATTTTTTTTTCTGCTGTGAGGATCAGGAGGAAAAAGCAGAACAGGCCCAACTTAAAGGTTACAAAGATAGTTTTATATAACACACACTAAAAGGAGAAAAAGAAAAAAATTATGAAACCTTCAAAACATTCTTCCTTCACCTACAAACTGTTCACTTTCCCACAATGTAAAGAGATCACAAGATCACAGGTTCTAATTCACTCAATCACAAATACCTTTGCTCACATTCACAAATCTAAAAAAAAAAAATCTCCCCAATTCGTATTGTCCACGATTTAAAGGAATGCTCTAGCAAATTCATATTACAGTTTGTTACCACCACTCATAGGAGATTTTAGCCTAGGACCAAGGCAACTTGTCATTCCTTCCTCAGTTAAGATACAACTTCTCTTTCACCGACCCTGGTATCTTCATACTGTCTCTTCAAATATCTCTCACTCTGACCTTTCTTCTCTCTCAGGGAAAAGGGTTGGAGTTCTGGAAGGTTCATTTTGCCAGGAGAAGGTTAAATATGCTCAGGCCTGTGGTGATCATGTGATCTTTGCTGGGCAGGAGCCTGTCAGGCCCTCCAATCTCAGATCAGCCCTCAAGTGGTGGGGGTGGGGGTGGAACCTTGCACACCCCGCGGTGACAATCGGGGTGGGCTTGGCCCAGCTGGGCCCATAGCTGTTATCAGGGGGCCTGGCTCCTCCAGCTCCCTCCCATCTCAGCCGGCTCCGGGGCTCTGGGATAGGCTTTAAAACTAGCTGATGTTGAGCTGCAGCCTCCCCTCCCCCACCGGGAGCTGCTGGAGCCTGAACAGGACTCGTCTGGCTTCCTCTCCCCACCCAGGACGGGGGGAGCAGCAGGGCCTGGCCTGCTTGGGCCGTTCCAGCAGAACAGCCAGACTCGAAGTTACCTCTTCAACTGGCTGGAAGGAAAAGAGAGAGTCATCTGGGACCATCTGATTTGAAGCCTGGGTTTTCTGGAGGTGTAACTAATTCTTTAATTGGTCAACCAAACTGTCAACATCTACTACAACTTCTTGAGTAAAAAAAACCCCTCACGTCCGTGCTAAACTGCCACGGATGGGAAGTGTTGATTTTCACTCTCGTGTGATAGTCCACTCCTGCTTGTAGAAGGTGATGTCGTGCTGCAGTACCACTGTAGATAAATTTAGGCCAGGTATAGGCATGTCAAAAAGCAGATATTCCTCTATCCATGGCCACCCCGTTGTACCCACATTCCACTATTTGGGTTCTACAATTAAAAAATCAAGTGATGGTTCTATGCCCAGTTTTCCCTTGAACAAGGTGTGAAGCACAGGTTGTGTAAACCTGAAATCGTACCAACAATCTGATTCCGATTTCTGGTAACAACAATTGTTCCTTGGTTTAGTAAAATTGATATGGTATATTTTAATTTCAGTGGATTTTTTGTGAGAAGACCCATTGACTGCTCCGCACCCTATTTTTATTCCTTCCCTGGGTGTGGCTTGGAGTGTCAATATTTCAGAAATGTCATAGGTGTTAGGAGTTGTCTTGATTCCTATGTCATCAATTTTTTTCCTATTCCCACTCATTATTCAGCTTCATTTACAACCACAACAACAAGGTTCAAATTGTCCTTACCTTTGGGTGGAATCCCAACACTTGGGGTGTATTTAACTTAAGCTTAACTAAAGCTTGGGACCATGGTCATTCTGCACCTTGATTATGAGTTGGGAGAAATTGCATACTCAGGGCATAAAATAGTACCATAAATCAAACCTGCCATCCTCTAAATATGTGTCTCCAGATAATGATGCATAGCAAAAATAGTATCACAGCTAAAACCAATGACAGTATTTCTCGTATATATTCAAGGCTGGTGTAGCCCAATCCATCCATTCATGTGCAGTCCATTCAGTGTCCCTTTGAAACAGAAAAGAAAGGAAATACGCTTGGTTGAAAATGCAACTGACAGTATTAATTCAAAAGACAGTTTTGAGATTCACGTGGAATCTCTACTACTTCACTAAGTGCTTGCCACATGACTGTTGCAGCTTCCCCTACAGTTCCTGGGGGTTCTTCTCCAATCAGATTATTTGGAGAGAGGGAAAGTGTTTTTAAAATTTTGGCAAGTGCAAGTGCAATCGTCAAGGAATGTTAATACTCCTGTGAGAGTCTGTTAAAGGTGTATGGCACTCCCTTTCAGATAAGCATAAATTTTGCTTTCACAGAATCACAGAATGACTAGGTTGGAAGAGACCTCTAAGAGACCCCCAATGCACGTTCACTGACAACACTGAGCTGTGTAGTGCAGTCTCTTGGGTTATATAACCAAAAAAAGTGTATTCTATTTCATCTGTTGAGAGCAATTAAGATTTTTTTCTTTATCTCTTGTAACTCCACAGGGGAGGGGGGGCAGATGCCTTCTGATAATGGCCCAGCCATTAAAACCAGGTGTGGCAGTGTTTCTTTTCTCTTTCACCGCCCGTCCATCCTCCAGGGGGGTACCTTCTGATAATGGACCATTAAGGCTCACCAATGACATGACACATTACATCACCCCACTGTGAGATGCTCCACCCAGTGCAGGGAGAAGCCAACCGTTCCTACCTAGATAAAAACTGAGACTCAGCAACCCCAAGCCCACTGAGGAACACTGCTGAGAAAACATCCCCGGAGCACAAAGCTGGAGTCAATGGTGGCAGGTCACAAAATCACAGAATCACTGAATCATTAAGGTTGGAAAAGACCTTCAAGATAATCTAGTCCAACAGTCAACCCAATGCCACCATAATCACCAAATCCCCAAGCACCACATTCGGGCACCCCTTGAACTCCACCATCTCCTTGGGCAAATTTTTCCAATGACTGAACACTCTAACAGTAAAACTGTTTTCTAATATCTGATCTGAACCTCCCCTGGCCCTACTTAAAGCCATTTCCTCTCGTTTTGTCACTTGAGACAGAAGAGACTGAAGATCACCTGACTAAAACTTCTTTTTGGGCAGTTGTAGAGAGCAGTGAGGTTCCCCTTGAGCCTTCTGTTCTCCAGACTAAAGAATCCCAGTTCCCTTAGCTGCTCCCGGCAAGCCTCTCCTTCCCCAGCTCCACTGCCTTGTCTGGACTCGCTCCAGCTCCTCAATGTCTCCCTTCCAGAACTTCTTGCCAGAAGTGGACACAGGACTTGAGGTGGCACCTCAGTAGTGCCCAGTGCAGAGGGACAATCACTGCCCTGGTCCTGCTGGCCGCACTGTGACTGATCCAGGCCAGGTGCCACTGGCTGCCTTGCCCACATGGCAGAAAAATCCATCTGGCTCAAATCCAGCTGGCTGCCAACCAGAACCCCCAAGTTCCTTCCTGTTGAGCAGCTCTCAAGCCACTCCTTCCCCAGCTTGGAACATTCCATGGGGTTGTTGTGACGCAAGGGCAGGACTCGGCACTTGGCCTTGTTGACTCTCACACCATTGTCTTCAGCCCATCAATCCAGCCTGTCCTGATCCCTCTGCAGAGCCTTTATGCCCTCCAGCAGATCCACACTCCCACACAAGTTGGTGTTATTTGTGAACTTAGTGTGATGTAACAAACAGATGGGACTCAGTTTCCTCATGCCAAAAAAGCCAAATCTTTATTGTACAGGTCATATCTTATAGGATTATCAGTAGGTGCTATGTCAGATCTAATTGGTTAACAATACACTCACACTTAGTTCATTGGTCGGTACACGGTATTTTGCATATCAAAATTCTTTAGTTAGTTTATATACTTTTTCTACTGATTCTTATGGAACAAATTACTTGTTATTACAGGTGCAACCTGGTTTTGTCTCCAAGAATATGTTGTTTTGTCAATGGACTTTTTATTCTTCTGATTCTTTCTCATGGGAACTTACAAACTGCTTAGCGCCACTTAGAAGAAGTGACAGGCTAGCTGGTAATTTGGCAGAGCAAGGCCTGATTTTATGAAGCCTTTCTTTTACAGTATCTCTACCTCTCTGCCACAGTGTGACTTCCACTTGATCCCCTCATCCAGATCATCAGTAAAGATGTTAAACAGGACTGGCCCCAACACTGACCCCTGGGGTCACCCACAAGTAATCAGCTGTTATAGATAGAGTGGGAGCTTCAGATAAGCCCTGTCTTACGCTAAGATTTTTGGATACAGCTTGAATTAGGTGGCCTGCACTTAAACTACTCCTGCTCACAAGTTCTAAGAGCGGCAGATCAGGTCTATTATAAAATGAGTTATTTATTGAATAGATAGGAGATACCAGACAAAAGGTCTTGAGCAGAGTTACTACACAGTATAAAGCAACTACTAGTAGATTATGTAAAATAGTACACAACATTAAGGTATGCCGCTGACCACCCCTGAAGCCGGGGCCCGGCGCCGGTCTTCGGGGTGCCGCGACCTTCCCCCGACAGGCTGTACTTAAAAGGACAGCCTCTGTGTCGACGGGGCACAGGCACTCCCCAGTGAAATGCTCTCTTGTGAAGGTTGCCTAGCAACCGATCTCAGGGGTCAGCAGTGATCAGCCCTTGGGCTGCTGCAGGCGACGCAGAGAAGGAGCAGGAGGCAAGGAGTGGTCTCCAGAGCTTCTTTATTCTTCAAGGTCCGAGGCTCCGAAGACCCCGAGGGTCTCGGAGAGGCTACTTTTATAGTGGTAGTTGGGGGAGTGGTCTGGGGAACTGACCAATGGGGAAAGGGATTGAGGAACAAACCAATCAGGGAGAGGATCCAAAATTTACCAATGGGGAAACAGGAAAACCAGGAAGTGCAACACCAACCAATAAGGGCAAACTTATAAACATAAAGGGGTGATGCAATGATCCTTCTGGAAATTTCTCCAGGCTGAGGACCTGATTGAGAACGTCCCTTCACAGGGAGGTTTCAGCAGGGTGCTGCACTGCCTCATGGGTATTCTTTCTCCATGGCAGTGTCCCTGGCTCAGCCTGAGCCTCAACCTCGTCCCCCACAAAGGTACCTATAATAAACCTAAGAAAGAAATAATATTGATTAGGAGCCAATGTAATTTACCACTGAGCTGGAAAGAGTGTGCACGGAGTCCTTTCACTCAACCCTTGAGACAGTAACCACAAAACCAGCTGGGAAGAACTTTTCCCAACTTTGGGGGAAAAGCCCCACAAATTTACAGGGAATGTGCAGAAGACTTCTGCTTTGTGAAAGTTTGATGTAGCTTTAATAGGTTGTGAAGTAAAGTGTCTGTCAGAAATTCCAACTTATCTTTCCACTATCTAGCTTACACAGCAAGATGTTTATTGTCAGCTAGAAGTGTGTGCTGGTTTGAAAGCAGAACCAGTGAAAAACTCCAAGTCAGAAACACAATTTAATAAGAGGAAAAGAAAAGAAATAAAAGAAAATAAAATAAAAGTAATAGTACAAAAAAAAAAAACCACTGACAGAGTCAGAATACAACCTGACACCCTGTTAGGGTGGTAGTAGCAGTCCAGATGCGATGGTCTTGTCAAAGCAGTGATTCCTGTAGAAGCATCTGGTAGCTCTTGTCTCCTCTGGGAGTCCAGTGGATAAAAGCTGCCTGTGCTGTCCCAAACCCTGGATTTATCCAGGTGGGAATGCTTGGCTCCTCCCCCTGGGCAGAGCATCTCCCAATGTGCTGATCTCATTCTATGAGTCATGCAGTGGGTCCTTGATGGCCCATTAAACAGAGATAACTCCCGGAGGAAGTTATCTATGAGTCATGTGGCAAGGCATTGTTAGGCTCGTTAACAGAAGATAAGGAAAACACTGCCCCACCTTGGCTCCAATGGCTCATGGGGATAGAATACAAACCTTGGGCACAATTTTACATTGTAACCTAGGACATAATCCACCCCTTATTCTATCACCATCTACATCATACATTCTCACAGATACATACATATATACACAGAATGAAACCTTACACACTAATTCTAGTTCTCACTTAAAATTAGGTCTCCTTGTGGTACACAACGGGTTTCTCCATCTTTTTGCATTACCCACCAAGTATAACCAGGTCCTTGAGCAAAAAAAATCCCACGGATGGGTCTGCCTTTGCCTGAGGTTGGATTAATCCAGTCTTTCCTAAAATCCCTTTCATGTGTACCACAGGGACTTTATCTCCATCCACTGTGTGCAAGGGTTCAGACTGGGCAGGACCAGCTCGATTGATGGAGCCTCGGGTGTTGACCATCCAGGTGGCTTTGGCTAAGTTTATGTCCCAATTCTTGAAGGTCCCTCCGCCAAGTGCCTTCAGGGTAGTCTTTAATAGGCCATTGCACCGTTCAACTTTCCCGGCGGCTGGTGCATGATAAGGGATGTGGTATATCCATTCAATACCATGTTCTTTGGCCCAGGTGTTTATAAGGCCATTCTTAAAATGTGTCCCGTTGTCGGACTTGATTCTGTCTGGGGTGCCGTGTCTCCACAGGACTTGCTTTTCAAGGCCCAGGATGGTATTCCGGGCAGTAGCGTGAGGCACAGGGTAGGTCTCCAGCCATCCAGTGGTTGCTTCTACCATGGTCAGCACGTAGCGCTTGCCTTGGCGGGTCTGGGGAAGGGTGATGTAGTCAATTTGCCAGGCTTCCCCATACCTGTACTTCAACCATCGTCCACCGTACCACAAAGGCTTCACCTGCTTGGCCTGTTTGATTGCAGCGCAGGTCTCACAGTCATGGATGACTTGTGAGATGCTGTCCATAGTAAGGTCCACCCCTCGGTCACGGGCCCATCGGTATGTTGCATCTCTTCCCTGATGACCAGAGGCATCATGGGCCCAACGAGCTAGGAATAATTCTCCCTTGTGCTGCCAGTCTAGATCCACCTGTGATACTTTCACCTTGGCAGCTTTGTCTACCTGCTCATTGTTGCGATGCTCCTCAGCCCGACTCTTGGGTATGTGTGCATCTACGTGTCGAACTTTCACGGTCAGCTTCTCTACTCGGGTAGCAATGTCCTGCCAAATCTCAGCAGCCCAGATGGGTTTCCCTCTGCGCTGCCAGTTGGCCTTTTTCCAGCGATTCAGCCATCCCCACAGGGCATTAGCTACCATCCATGAGTCGGTGTAAAGATAGAGCCTCGGCCACTTCTCTCGTTCAGCAATATCCAAAGCCAGCTGGACAGCTTGAAGCTCTGCCATCTGACTCGATCCACCGTGTCCCTCGGTAGCTTGTGCAACTCGTTGTGTGGGGCTCTATACAGCAGCTTTCCATTTCCGGTCAGCGCCTATAATTCGGCAGGAACCATCAGTGAAGAGGGCGTATCGTCTCTCAGTCTCCGGTAGCTCGTTATATGGTGGGGCCTCCTCGGCACGTGTCACTTGCTCCTCTTCTTCTTCAGAGGATAATCCAAAAGTCTCACCTTCAGGCCAGTTCGTTATAACTTCCAGAATCCCAGGGCGATTTGGGTTTCCAATACGGGCGCGCTGTGTAATGAGGGCAATCCATTTGCTCCAAGTAGTGTCGGTTGCATGATGCGTGGAAGGAACCTTTCCCTTGAACATCCACCCCAGCACCGGCAGTCGGGGTGCCAGAAGCAGCTGTGTTTCAGTGCCAATTACTTCTGAGGCAGCTTGAAGTCCTTCATAGGCAGCCAAGATTTCCTTCTCCGTGAGAGTGTAGTTGGCTTTGGACCCTCTGTAGCCTCGACTCCAGAATCCCAGTGGTCGACCCCGAGTCTCACCAGGCACTTTCTGCCAAAGGCTCCAGGACAGGCCATTGTTCCCGGCTGCTGAGTAAAGCACATTCTTCACATCTGGTCCTGTCCTCACTGGGCCAAGGGCTACCGCATGAGCGATCTCCTGTTTGATCTGGGCAAAGGCTTGCTGCTGTTCAGGGCCCCAGTGGAAATCATTCTTCTTGCGGGTAACCAGGTACAGAGGACCCACAATCTGGCTATACTCAGGGATGTGCATTCTCCAAAAGCCTATGGCGCCTAGGAAAGCTTGTGTTTCCTTCTTGCTTGTTGGTGGAGACATCGCGGTGATCTTGTTGATTACTTCTGTGGGTATCTGGCGACGACCATCTTGCCACTTGACTCCCAGGAACTGGATTTCTCGAGCTGGTCCCTTAACCTTACTTTGCTTAATGGCAAAACCAGCTTTCAGTAGAATCTGGATAATCTTCTCTCCTTTCTTGAAGACTTCTCCTTCTGTGTTCCCCCATACAATAATATCATCAATATACTGGAGATGTTCAGGAGCCTCGCCTTTTTCCAATGCAGTCTGGATCAGTCCATGGCAGATGGTGGGACTGTGCTTCCACCCCTGGGGCAGTCGGTTCCAGGTATACTGCACACCCCTCCAGGTGAAAGCAAACTGAGGCCTGCACTCTGCTGCTAAAGGAATGGAGAAGAAGGCATTGGCAATGTCGATGGTTGCATACCACTTTGCTGCTTTGGACTCTAGCTCGTACTGAAGCTCTAACATGTCTGGTACAGCAGCACTCAGTGGTGGCGTGACCTCATTTAGACCACGGTAATCCACAGTCAGTCTCCATTCTCCACTGGACTTACGCACTGGCCATATAGGGCTGTTGAAAGGTGAACGAGCCTTGCTGACCAACCCTTGGCTCTCCAGTTTACGAATCATCTCATGGATAGGAATCACAGAGTCTCTGTCGGTGCGGTATTGCCGACGGTGCACTGTTGCTGTGGCGATTGGTACATGTTGCTCTTCAACTCTCAGCAGTCCCACAGCAGAGGGGTCACCTGAGAGACCAGGCAAGATATTCAGTTGTCTGATGTCTTCTTTCTCCACAGCAGCTACCCCAAAAGCCCAACGATATCCTTTTGGGTCTTTGAAATATCCATTTCTGAGATAGTCTATGCCAAGGATGCATGGGGCCTCTGGGCCAGTCACAATGCGGTGTTTTTGCCACCCATTCCCAGTTAAACTCACTTCAGCCTCCACTACAATCAGCTGCTGGGACCCTCCTGTCACTCCAGAAATAGAGACGGATTCTGTTCCTACGTACCTTGATGGCATCAGGGTACATTGAGAGCCAGTGTCAACCAAAGCTGTATACTTTTGTGGGTCAGATGTGCCAGGCCATCGGATCCACACAGTCCAATAGATCCGATTGTCCCTTTCCTCTACCTGGCTAGAGGCAGGGCCCCCCTATTCCTGGTCATGGTACACGCTACTCTCTTCCTGTAAATATGTTCCTGAGGTTCCCTTGAGAGGATCAGTCATATCATCATTCCTATCCCATCTGGAGTTTTGTGCTCGAGAGACTGGAGCAGCATTGACTCTAGATGAACTTCTTGTGGTAGGGGTCTCTCTTTTCAGTTCACGTACCTGGGCTGCTAAGGAGGAGGTGGGTTTTCCATCCCACTTCCTCATGTCTTCTCCATGCTCCCGAAGAAAAACCAGAGGTTACTTCGTGGAGTGTATGTTCTCTCCCTGGCTGGGGGACGCCTGCTCCTAATGGCAGAGACTCTTGTTGGTTCTGGTGAGACGTGGTAAATTTCTTCCTTAAGTTCTTTTTTCAGTTTCTGATGGCCCTCTTCAATCAAGCTTCGGACTTGCTCAGCCAGCCTTGTTTCCACGGATGAGACATGGGTACGAAATGGGGCAGTGACAGTGTCTTCATAAATTCTTAGTTTATTGACCAAGACTCCCACCCTGTCCTCGCCTGCCCTCCATTGCAGCGTTGCCAGGTAACGGGAATACATCTCTGGTCCAAGCCATGCGAATCTCAACCACATCTGCGACGTGCACTGGACTTCATCTGGGCTTTTAGGAAATCTCTCATCCTCTGAGAAAATGATCTTCAGCACAGCCAATTCCCTCAGGCATCGGATACCTTGTTCTATTGTGCTCCACTTTCCTTGGTGCACCTGAAGATCTTCTTTACAAAGGTATCTGTCCTTCACACTTGTTAGCAGTCGTCGCCAGAGGCTGAGAGTTTCTTGGGTTCTCCCGATCCCCTGGTCAATGACCACATCCCGGGACAGCGATCCCAGTTGCCTGGCCTCACTTCCATCCAGAATGGTGTCATTGGCTGCAGCATCCCAGATACGGAGCAGCCAAGTCAGGACGGATTCATTTGTCTGGCGGGTGAATTCCCTCTGCAGGTCACGCAGCTCACCCAGGGACAGAGAGCGAGTGATGATCTCTGGCTCTGTCTCTTCTGCTGTGTGAAGGTGCGAAGGTCCTGCTGCATCCTCATCAGTCACTATGTGGACTGATTTGCTCTTTGCTTTCTTCTTCTGAACAGGAGCAACTGCTACCGGTTTAGGCTGTTCCAGTTCAGTGATGGTTTGTGTGGAAATGCTGGCATTTTTGGCTTCTTTCTCCTCTGTGGCAGTCTGCGTGGACGTGGGCACTGTTGCCTTGATTACGGTTCCTTTCTCCTCTGTGGCAGTCTGCGTAGATGCGGACATTGTTGCCATGCTTTTGGCTTCTATTTCCTCTGTGGCAGTCTGCGTAGACTCGGACACTGTTGCCTGGCTTTTGGCTTCTGTTCCCTCTGTGACAGTCTGCGTAGACTCGGACACTGTTGCCTGGCTTTTGGTTCCTTTCTCCTCTGTGACAATCTGTGTAGACATGAAGGCTGTTGCTGTGCATTTGGTTCTTTTCTCTTCTGCTTCAAGAAAACGTTGCACTTTAAGCATGGTGCAGGCTGTGCAGAAAAGAGAAAGCAGTACTAACAACAAAATTATGCTGTCCTTGGTATCCAGAGAGAACTCAATATTTTCAAAAACTGCTGTATCAGGCCTAAAAGACGGGAAAAAATTATTCTTTACCCCTCCCCACTGCGGCTGGGTGAGATTGTTGAGACCCCAAACAAAACATCCTAGACCGGGACAAGACAACAAAATTGAGTACATATTCTGAATTGTGCTCATTGCCTCGGAGGTTATCATGCAATAGACATAATAGACCAATAAAGCAATTTTAGTGCTGTACCCTGGTTTACACCAGAATATTAAGATCTGCAGATACTGCCCCATGTGCGGAAAGATATAGAGAGCTAGGTACAAGACACATGTAAACATGCTGAGCATCATAGTGAAAAGATGTCTTTTTTCCCAATAAAAAATTGTAATTCTGACTTTTCTCAGTACCTCGTGCCCCACGTTGGGCGCCAAAAATATGTGCTGGTTTGAAAGCAGAACCAGTGAAAAACTCCAAGTCAGAAACACAATTTAATAAGAGGAAAAGAAAAGAAATAAAAGAAAATAAAATAAAAGTAATAGTACAAAAAAAAAAACCACTGACAGAGTCAGAATACAACCTGACACCCTGTTAGGGTGGTAGTAACAGTCCAGATGCGATGGTCTTGTCAAAGCAGTGATTCCTGTAGAAGCGTCTGGTAGCTCTTGTCTCCTCTGGGAGTCCAGTGGATAAAAGCTGCCTGTGCTGTCCCAAACCCTGGATTTATCCAGGTAGGAATGCTTGGCTCCTCCCCCTGGGCAGAGCATCTCCCAATGTGCTGATCTCATTCTATGAGTCATGCAGTGGGTCCTTGATGGCCCATTAAACAGAGATAACTCCCGGAGGAAGTTATCTATGAGTCATGTGGCAAGGCATTGTTAGGCTCGTTAACAGAAGATAAGGAAAACACTGCCCCACCTTGGCTCCAATGGCTCATGGGGATAGAATACAAACCTTGGGCACAATTTTACATTGTAACCTAGGACAAGTGTCACTTCCATGGCACCTGAATAACCACAAGACAAGCAGCCTTTAGTGATTTATTTCACCAAATAGCAAGCTCTTTCAGTGGGGAACATGTCCTGCTACACCGGCCTGAACTGGATTTAGTTCCATTCCCCACCACTCTCTGGGTTTGGGCATCAGGCAATTTTTCACCCAGCAAACAGTTCCCTTGTCCAATCCATGAGCAGCCAGCTTCTCCTGTGTCAAAGGCTTTACTGATGTCTAGAAACACACATCCACAGCCCTTCCCTCATCTACTAGGTGGGTCATTCTGTCACAAAAGGACTTGCCTTTCCCAAATGTGCACTGATCCCCTGGTTATCCTGCATGCTGTAGGACAGCACTCAGGATGATCTGCTCCATGGTCTTCCCCAGTACAGAGGTCAGGCTGACAGGCCTAGAGTTCCTTGAATCCTTCTTCCAATCCTTCTCATAGATGGGCATCACATTTGCTGATTTCCAGTCAACAGGAACTCCAGTTTACCAGAGCTGCTGGGAAATGAATGAAATAGGTTTGGCCAGCCCTTTCTCCAGCTCCCTCAGACGCATCTCTTTTGTGCCCCGGGACTTGTGTGTGTGTCTCATTGGCAGGGCAGGTCACTGACTGTTTCCTCCTGGATTTCAGGGGCTTCACTCAGCTCCCTGTCACCAACTTCCAGCCCTTGGAGCTGTCAAGATCTGCTAATGCAAAAGCGGGGATCATGATGATTCGTGTGACTTCCAGAATGCAAAGACACAGCAGAGGGACAAACAGCAGTTTTACTTTCAACAACAGTACACTTTTACTAAGTTCAAATACAACAGTGTGCAATGGAGGGAGAGAAAAGTGGAGAGAGAAAGAAAGAAAAGAGGGGGTTGGGATATAGCTACCACCAAAGAAGAACGATGTCCTTGTGGCACACACTGACCAATAGATGCGTCTTCCCGTGGGGTGTACACAAAGTGGGTCTCTGTCCTTCGGGGTCTTACAGTGTTTTTCAAAGCAAGAGGCAATCAGCCAGAGGTGGGGCATTGTGGTGCAGAGCAGGTGCAGCCGCCAGCTCGGCCAGGACGGTCCTCAGAGGAAACAGGCACAGCACAAGCAGTTCTGTAGCAGTGAAGTCCACCATGATGGTCTCCGTTGTTCGGGTTCCCATGGGAATGAATGCTAGCAAACACACCTGTGGACAGCACTTGGCAGACATCCCACCTCAGCCAGGCCAGTCTGTGTTCCCTGGGGTCTCAGAGTCCCCCATCCTTCCAAGGGTCTCACTCTCTGTGTCCTTGGGGTTTCCTTGGAGATGGTCGTGAGGCAAAATGAGGGACCTTGCACAGTCTCTTACAAGAGCTGAGCATCCTCAGGACAAATGGGTTTGGTATTAAAGACGGAGCCTTTTCCCTCCCTGACATAGCGCTGCCCTCTGCACCCAGCAAAGGATGGAGACTTTCCTGAGCCCTCCTTTTGCTGCCAAAGGATTTATAGAAACTTTTCTTGTTATCTTTAATCACATTGGATAAATTAAGTTCTAGTTTGGCTTTGGCCCTTCCAATTTTCTTGCTATATCACCTCACAACATCTTTGTAATCCACTAAGTTTTCTGCCTCTCCTTCCAGAGGTGGCACATGCTTTTTTTTTGCCCTGAGTTTCTGCATAAGTTCTCTCTTTAACCAGTCCAGTCATTTTGCCACACCATCTTTCTTATGGCACATGGGCACGGCTCCTGGAGCTTTAAAATTTCCTTTTTAAAGCATCTCCAGCTTTTCTGGATTCCTTTTCCCTTCAGGACTGAATCCCAAGGGACTCTGTCAATGAATCCTCTAAAAACAATGAAGTGTGCCCTCCAGCAGCCCAAGGAGGCAGTTCTGCTATCCCCCTCCTTTCTATCCCCACAGTGGAAAACTCATTTTGTGGTTGCTCTGCCCAAGACAGTCTTGACTACCACATCACACACCATTTGTGGAATCACAGAATGGTTTGTGTTGGAAGAGACCTTAAAGAGCATCTACTTCCAACCCTCCTGCCATGGCCTCCACTAGACAAGGTTGCCACAAGCCCTGTCCAGACTGGCTTTGGACACTTCCAGCAATGGGGCAGCCACAGCTTCTCTGGGCAACCTGTGCCAGAACCCCACTACCCTCACAGGGAATACTTTTTCCTAGAAGCTGACCTAAACCTGCTCTCTATCAGAGGGAAGCCATTGTCCCTCATCCTGTCACTCCAGGCCCATCACCAGGACCCATGGCTGACACCAATCCTGGAGCAGCTCCATTGAGATCCATTGTTACAGGTGGTTGCCATGGGCATGAGCTGAGGCCTGTAGCAGGTCCTGTTGCCATGGCAACCATTTGCTGTCTCATTCTGAGTGTTAGTTACCACAGCATCATCAATGGACCCACTCCTAAATTTTTTGCCTTGGCAACCAAGTCTTGGCCCAGTTGTGATCGTGGATTGCTGTGTGTTGGAGAATGAAATATTACAGTTTATGACTTAAAGATCTTCATAGAGGACTTTCACCAATTATAGTAAAACTGTATTACAAAAGCTGCAGAGAAGACCACCACACCCTGAATGAGGCCTTGGCTGAGGCCCTGCACTGCTCACTGATAAAGATAAGATAAAGTAACAACTCAGGGCTGGGGATATGTTGGAACCCAGGATATCCCTCTGGCTGCCCTGGGTGGTCTGAGACCCTGGCAAGGGGTCCAGAGAGAAGCCATGAGAGTTTGACTAGAATAGTATTAATTTATCACCAGGTGTAGATGTAGAATTTTGGGGTTTAATGGGGGTTCAAGAAGGCAAGATGGAGGAATCTGGGCGTGTCCCTGTCCTTCTGCTTCTTCTTGTCCTCCATTTTCTGCTGTGGTGGTGGCACTTTTGGGTTGGCTTAGCATAGAAGTGCACTGTCTAACATAGATGATAGGTATTGGTATTTATCTGTAAACATGGAACACGTAGTACATAGTATAAAGAGTTAAGACCGCCCTGGTCAGGGGCAGTCGGTGACAAACCACACTGTAGCTAGCACCCAAGCCGGGTGAGAACAGAATGTACCAGATAAGAAACAATAAACAACCTTGAGAACCTAAACGGACGCATCCCAACTCTCTCTTCTGGCACCGGGGCTTGGGACAAGGACTTTTCAACAAACATTCTTATGGATTATCAGCCCAAGAACCAAGAGGGACATTCACAGAGCACAAGCCTAATACCTTCTGAGTGGAGAATGATGCCCCAGGCCTATCAGCTGCAAAACTCCAACAGACCCTCCCACAAAAAGGTGGCGGGGAGAGAGGTTTTCGACTGTGTTGAAAAAGTCTCTGGTGAGAGGCAGTTAACACCCATCCTCCACTGGGCAGGGGAGCTCAGCTGTGGGGCCCCTTCACCCCGGGAGAAGCTGAAGCATGAAGGACAGAGGGGTGTCATGGCCTGCCACGGCCACCTGGGGTCTTCAAGGCACTGCCTACTGTCCCTGATAGAAGCGCCCTTAGAAAGGCACCCTGGTACACCAGGCGCACAGGCACTCTCTGGTGGGAGAATGATTTCAGCTCCTTGTAAGAGGCTGCTAAAGCAACCTTGCTCCAAGGAGGATCAGGCAACACAGGAATCAGATCGTGAGACGGGTTCCCCTTCTCTGCAGCCTTCTTTATTGAGGAGCTCCCGAGGGTTCGAAGCACCAAGATCAAAGCACCGAGGTTCAAGGAACCCTAAGGCTCCGGAGAGCCCGACTTTTAAATAGTAGCCTGAGGTAGGGCTAGGAACTTGGACCAATAACAAACTGAAACAACGTAATTGACAACCGCAACTGCAAACTGGGGAAAGACAATCTGCATGGGGAGCAAAGGCTCATGGGGGTAATCACTCTGCTAGCCGTGACTGCAGGCTGTCTGTCCAGGAGATTCCTTGGGGTGAAGTTAATCACACTGTCGCAGCCTGTAAGCTCCAGGAGTGTCTGTGTTAGAAATGCTTCAACTGTCACTTCTCCATGAGAGCGCCATGGCCTTTGGGGTAGCTCTAAGGGCTACAACAGTGGCCCATCAGAGCAGCCCCCCCCCCCCCCCCCCAAAAGGGGTCTTCAGGCCCTGCACCAGAGTGCTGCAGCATGATGCAACAGTTCCACAGTGTTGCAAGGGACTGGATCCCTGCAAGGGAGGCATATGGGTGTTCCCACCTGCCCAAAACCTGTATTAATCCACTGGACTCTATACTTTTCAGTGTGGCATGGTGGTGTGGTACAATGTGGCAGCATGGCAGCGGCAGGGAACCCTCACCACCCAGAGGACCAGATGGAGAGAAACAATGAGACATTGTTTGGACCTCCAGAAGGGTGTCCAAACCCCCTAACCCCTGTCCCTCTCTCCCTGTTCCCCCATTTCCCCTCCTTCCACCCCACACACATCTCTTTCTCTCTCTCTCTTTCTTTCTTTCTTTCTCTTTCTTTCTTTCTCTTTCTTTCTTTCTTTCTTTCTTTCTTTCTTTCTTTCTTTCTTTCTTTCTGTGAAAAACAAGGCTCACTTTCTTGGTAAAATTTAAAAAGTTTAATAAAAAGACAATTAGGAGACAGAATAAAACAAAGGTTTATGGCCGGGTGCTTGGCATTCAGTCAAAAGCACATCTACCAACCAAGACACACTCTTTTAATGCACCTGCCTCTTGCATATTCATAGACCCCTATGCATTATTCAAACATTCCTTTGAGTTTAGAAGTTCTTTTGCTTGATTTTAAACCCTGACCTGCCTCCACTTCATCCTGAAGATCAACATTTTTATTTCTCCTTGTGACTCCATCCTGTCATCCTCACATTCCCTGATAACAGAGGGTCAATTAATTCATCCCCTGGGACTCTGGCTGCAGCCATCCAAGAATGTGAGGAATTTCCTGATTATCTTTACCATTCTCTGAGTTAGCTACAAAAACCCATTTTACATCACATAGTTTCCATTTTAATATTTTGCTATAGCCTAATAAATATATATATTTATCACACTACTATTCCTAAGTTTTGTTAGTAGCAGAAATAAAAAAACCCCTATATTCATACGGCAAAGTTTTCCAACATTATACATATAGCATTCATTTTAATATTTGTGAAAAGCCAACTTTATGTATTTATATAATATGTATTTATAACATCTTTCTTTCTTTCTTTCTTTCTTTCTTTCTTTCTTTCTTTCTTTCTTTCTTTCTTTCTTTCTCTCTCTCTCTCTCTCTCTCTCTCTCTCTCTCGCTTTCTCTCTTACTATTAAATAAAATATATCACTTTTTGGAACCAACATCTTGTTTGGTTTTAATCATGGTTTGGGGTATATTTTGAAACTTTCTGGGTTAGATCCTCTTTCTTCACAGAGACTTAGTTTTCTTTGCTCTTCTCTGTTTAAACCAGATTGAAACACGGTGGAAACCTGCACTAAGATCTGTTGCTATTGGCTTGGGGCATGGAATTCCAGGTTGCTTTGCAACTGTCACAGTTTAGGAATGGTACTCCCCAATTCAGTGCCCCTCTGAAACTCTCCCTAACCAGATACTGCTTGCTTCCTCCCTGCTTTGCCTCCCCCTTCCCACTCTGGAAAGGTGGAATTGAGAATTGGAGGCACAAAAGGTGAAAAATCATAGGTTGAGCTAGGAAATATTTAATGCAAACAGCAATGAGATAAGAAAACAAACTGTAACAGCAGCAATAATTATAAGAAAAATATACAAAAAAGGGTAACTCATGCAAAAGTGCTCAATGTGGACCTCACGACAATGAACAATGGCAGAAAATCCCATCATGTTTTTCATCCAGAAGCCACACCCTTCTTCTTAGAGGCCAGAGAGAGTCCCTTTCCCCCACCCCTGACAAAAAGGTGAGATGGTGTTGAAGTGGAACAAAGACTCCACAACCATAGGTTATGAAGTAAGTGTGTTTTAGGACACATGGGGAATAGTTCCACAGGGGATAGTTCTACCAAAGACATGTGCCCCAAACAGAGCAGGCACTCTTTTCAAATAGGCTAAAACTCATCCATATTTATGAAAGTTTCAACATTGCCTATACAAATTCAGAACTTATCTCCACCACTCTTGCTTTGTATGTTAATTAGCTTTTTGTCGGGTCTGTGCTTGCACATTGTCTCCTGGTGGTCTTGCATTGTCTCCTGGTGGTCTCAGGCAGGGGTCGCTGGATGAAGTAAAATAGTCTTCCTCAGGTGTCCGCTGGATGAATGCACTCTTTGCACAGGCCTTCTTGGTCTCTTGCTCTCCTTCAAGGCTCCTGGGCATAGTCTAAACTACAGATCCAGTAATTTCCAGTTTTTGAGCACTGATTTCTGCTTATCAGTCTTTAACAAATGGACAAGGTCCTGGTTTTGTATGGCAAAGGACTATCTGTTTTTAACACACTTGATTACACAGCATATGATAATCTGTTTAAATTTAGTTATAAGATCTCTATATCAGTATAGAAAACATTAAAGCCCTATCCAAAGCCAGGACAGTATCTATTCCTCTTTCTATACCACCTACTCATGCTCAGATCCTACACCTTCCCACTAAATACATATATACATAAATATACACAAGTACAGGTAACATTTCCATTGAGAATGGCTGGGCCTCCAAGATGTCTCCTGAGTTCATTTAGTCCATGGCTCTGATTTTGTCCATCCTAGATGTCTCCCAGGGCAGGAGGGGAGGATCAGGAGCTCATGACTGGTGTATCTGGAGCCATCCATCCTCACTGGCTACAGGACTTACAGCACACAGTGGCAGTGTCATTCAGCACCCGATGTTACACAATTCAACATCACAGACTATTCTCACTCAAAGTCAAATCCTCCTGCATTACCCACAAAATGCACCAAGGTCCTTGAGCAAAGACGATCTCACAGATGGGTTTCCCTCTGCTTAAAGTAGGACTGATCCAAACATTTCTCATATGCACCATAGGAACTTTATCCCCTTCTTCAGTACATGGACTTTTTATTGGGCAGGGCCAGCTCAATTGGTAGAGCCTGGTAGGTGTTGACCAACCAGGTGGCCTTTGTTTGAAGGCCCCACCACCATTGCTTCCAAGGTGGTTTTTAACAGTCCATTGTACCATTCAGCATGACAGGGAATGCACTCAATGCTGTGCTCTCTGGCCCAGATGTTCATAAGGCTGTTTTTACAATAAGTCCCATTGTTTGAATCAATTCTTTCAGTGCTGCCACATTGCCATAGGGCTTGTTTTTCAAGGGTCAACCTGGTGTTCCAGGCAGTGGCATAATGCACTGGTCTCTAGCCATCCAGTCGTGCCTTCTACCATTGTCAGTATGTAACTCTTGCCTTGGAGAGGTTGTAGCAGTGTGATGCAATTGATATGCCAGGCTGCCCCAGATTTATATTTTGACCATCGTCCCCCACATCACCTGCTTGGGCCTGCTTGATCTCAGCACGTTTCATGTCATGGATTACCCAGGATATAGCGTCCATGATTAAGTCCACTTCTCAGTGTCTGAGACACTTTAATCCTGGCAGCCCCATCTACTGTCCATTGTTGTGATGCTTTTCACTAGCCGACTCTTGGGTATGTTGAGCATCCACAGGATGGACTTTTACAGCCAACCTCTATACCCAGGCAGCAGTGTCTTGCCACAATTCAGTTATCCAGATGGGTTTCCCTCTGCGCTGCCGATTGGTCTTTTTCCATTGTCCAGCCACCTCCACAGAGCATTTGCTGCTGTGCACGAGTCTGTGGCCATTTCTCTCATTCAGCGATATCCAGCAACATCCAAAGCCAGCTGGACAGCTTTCAGCTCTGTAACCTAACTTGATCCACCTTGATCCCTCGGAACTTTTGTGACTCATCGCATAGGACTTCACAGGGCTGCCTTCTGTTTTCTGATGTGTCTGTACAATATCCTCTCCTGAAGTAACTTCTGAAAAGGGTACATGGGGCCACCAGGCCAGTCACAATGAGGTGTTTTTGCCCTTCATTCCCAGTCAGGATCACTTCAGCTTCCAATACAGTCAGCTGTTTGGATTCCAGAAATACAGATGGATTCTATCCCTACAGATATTAATGGCATCTGGGTACATCAGGTGCCAGTGTCAAATAAAGCCTTAAACTCTTGTGGTTCTGCTGTACCAGCCATTGGATCCATATTCTCCAATAGATCCAATGGTCCCCTTCCTCCACCTGGCTGGAGCCAGGGCCCTTTTAGTTCTGGTCACAGTACTTGTTGCTCACTTCTTGTAAATATGACCTGGAGGTCCTTTCAAGAGGATCATAAGTAACATCAGCCTTTCTATTCTGTCTGAGGACTTGCCCATTGGAAACTGGAGCAGATTTATCCTTGACTAGTTTTCTGTGGTGGTACTCTTCCTCTCAACTTACCCGTGTTGCTGGGGCAGAGGTAGGTTTTCAATCCCACTTCCTCATGTCCTCTCTGTGATCACACAGTTAAAACCACAGGTTACTTTGTAGTGTGTCTCTCCTCTCCTGAGCAGGATTTTGGCTGCTCTCAATAGCAGAGGCATGGGCATGGGACATTTCCTCTCTAGTTTGCTTGAATCTTTCAAATCTGTCTGCAGTGTTGGACATTCTTTCCACAGCCAATGCATAGGTTAGTAGGGAGAAGAAAAGATCTTTGTATTGTCAAAGCTGGGTAGTCACCAGACTGTTCGTTTTCCTTCTTTCATTGACATCACTGCCAGTGATGGTATACAACGATGGTGTGCTCCATGCAAACTTCTGCCACATGGACTGTGTGCCCTGGAACTCATCTGGATCTTCCTCCTGTTGTGAGAACCCTGCTGCTTCTTCATCCCTCACTGAGAAAACTGATTTGGTTTTGGATTTCTTCTGTACAGGGGCAACTGCTACCAGCATATGTAGCTGCAATTGGAGTGTCCACAATGCCTGTTGCTCTGCTTTCCTCCTCCCCCTGAGGGTGCTGTCCAGTGATGAACAGTGCATGGTGAATAGTAGCCAGGGCCCAGCACATTGCATAACTTTGTGCCTCTCTGGAGTCACAACAACATTTTTCTTTCAACTATTTTATTACTTTACCAGGGTCCTGTAGTTGTTCAGGGGTGAACTTCCAAACCATTGGAGCAGAGAAATCCTCCAAACACTGGTCCATGTCCTCCCACATTTCATACCAGCTCTGACTATCCTCCCTCAGGGAAGATCTCTGAATGGCCTTTCTGAAAATTTCTTTTATTTTAATTTTAAACATGATGTGGACCACACTGAGGAGACCTGGCAGACACAACAACAAGAATGTACTTTCCTTAACACCCAAAGGGAATTCAAAATTCTCAAAAGTTGTACCAGGCCTGAAGGAGGAAAAGGGGGTCAACGGTTGGGAAAAATCATCCTCCCCTGTTTCCCCCACAGGCTAGGAACAATTATTAATGGACTCCCAGAGATAGCACCTGAGGCAAGGTCAGGAGAGAAACACAGAAAACACATCCCAAATGACCCTCACTGCCCTTGATGTTCTCACATCATAAACTGATATCCCACAGTACAGCAACAAAGCAATCCTGATCCCTCTCCCTGCTCTGAAAAAGAACATATGGGAATACATACAGGACTAGGTACCACACCCACATGAACAGACCAAGCAACATTGTGACAGTGGCTCTGCACACAACACAACAAAGGCTAAGATCACATTTGTTTTCAACCAGCTCTAGACAGGTCTGTTGTTATCTCAACTCTTTGTTCCTAACAGCAATTAAGGCTGTCATGTTTCAAAAATAGTATTCCATACTTTAATGCTTATACTGAAACCACACTGGCTCTTGCTTCCCTGCTCCCTCCAGCTGGAAGCACAAAAGGCAAAGCTCACAGTTTGACACAAGAAAAATTTACTGGAAACAGCAATGAAATAAGAAAACAAACAGTAACAGAAACAAGATTAATGACAAAAGTTGTAAGACAAAGAATCTACATAGAAAGTATGTGACAAGACCGACTGTTTCACCTGCCATGCTTTCTCCTCACAGAAGGAACCCCTTCCTCTCAGAAGTGAGGGAGAGAGTCCTTTTCCTTTACCCCTGGCAAAGAAAATGATATTGAATAACCTCCTAGAAATTACCACAGCAACACTCCTCAGCCACTACTACAAAAAAACCTCCTTCTATTTTAGCGACTCTGTCCTGGCTGAAACTTGGATGGCCATGCTGGTGGGGAGGCTTCAAAGGGGTGTTGGAAGATGGATGCAAACAAGAGGAATGAGAAGGTCTAGAAGAAGAAACACCTCATGGAGAGAGAAGTGGGAATGGGTCTGTCAGCTTGTTCAAGGGTGACCCCGCATCATACCAGTGCTGGTTTGGCAACTTCTTTTGTCTCTGCAGCATTGGAGAGGCCAAAACAGGGAGAAAAATTGCCTCTAAAGTGTGGAGGTGGACAAGCCTCCCAGGCCTTTGCCTTGGAGGGATGTCTCTTGAATGGAATGTGATAAGCTCATCTCCACCCTTCCCCAGGAGAGAGGACCTAGATGAGGCATTTCTGTCTCAGGTCAGAACAAAGCACCCATAATGCTTTGTCTACTTTTCCAATTCTTTGGTTCTTCCCCTTGGTACCACCCCTGCTTTCCCCCATAAATACCCCAGAGTTAACCCTGCTTGATAGGGAGTTGCTGTCCCTGGCCATCTCTTCCCAGGGTAATAAAGCTACCCTGTGGAACTGCTACACGGCGCTTCTGTCTCTCTGTCCCTTGAGTCAGCCTGGGATAACCTCGCAAGGCAGAGCTGCAATCACTGCTAAGACCTGAAACCACTGCTAAGAGCTGGTTCACTTGCAGCCATTGGCTGCACCTTGCCAAGGCTGCCTGGTGGCCAGAGACTGCCTAAAACCCCCAGAAAGGCTGTCTCTAGCAAGATCTCTCTCTCTGGGAAGATTGCAGCTATCTGGATCAGACCAGAGACCCCCCAGTCATCCACACTAAAGGGGAGCAGGGAGGGTGATGAGCTTTGTCTCATCCCAGCCCAGCTGCTGCAGGGAGCTTCCCTTCCCTCCTCTCCCCCTCCACTCCTTTCTCCTGTCCTGGGGACACAAGGGATGTGAAGATCCCAGGGTGCCACCTGCACAGCTCCTGGCTGGCAGCAGCTGTGACTCCAAGTTGTCATAGCACCTGCAGAATAGCAAAATGCCTCAGCCCAAGTGCCTAGGGCTGCTTGTGTTGGGGTGTCTGGGTGCCACGTCTGGGGTGCTGATCTCTGTGCCCATTCTCTCCCAGCCCAGATCATCAGAGCAGATCATCCTGGGGATGTTGGTCAAGGGCAATAAAAAACAGCACAGCATCAAATCAAGGCCAATGCCACCTCCTCCCACTCCCAAGGCACCAAGGTGCCAAGGCTGGAAATGAAGCTAGGAAGCTGCTAAGATCAACATCCCACGGCTGTCCCACTCAGCACTAAGCCGGGAATTACACACCCCAGGACTCTGTCAAAGTGCTACCCAGTTTCTTGGTGCAAATTTGCCAGTGGATTTCAATTCCAGTCATGTACTTCCCTGAATTTGCAGGGCTGTCACAGCTGCCTGGGCAGATGGAGGCTCTGGCTATCACTTCAGCCTGAATCTAGTGCCTTACCCACTGCTACTTGCAGGGGAGTAATCCAGGGCCCTTGGAAACCTGACCAGCTGCACCATTCTCCACCACTAAACATGGGAGTTGCTGATTCCTTTCCATAACTCTGTCCCTTCCTGCCTTTGCTCCTTATGTCATCTCCAGGTGTTTGGCTCATCCTCACAGCATGCCAGGTTCCTCTCCTACTCCTGCCCCATCTTCCAGAGTAATTCCATGGGATTCCATGGAAATATGGAGCCCTGGTCCCACTGATGCCACTTGCTCTAACCAGCCTCCCCAGCAGTGTGTGGAGCTGTAACTTCAGCCATCTCTGTCCTGACAGATCCTTGTGAAGCAGTTGGCCAACCCCACAGTTGGCTTTGCTGGGAATATGTGTGTGGCCAAGGTGAGCCTGACTGACCCAGAGGGCTTGGAGCGAGTCTAGGTCACCAAGGACTGGGGAGAGGGGCTGTGGGAAGGACCAGCATCAATCGCTCACTGCTGGCCCTCGACAGCATCATGCACCCACTGGCTGGAGGTAAAGGAAGGCTGTTCCTGGCCTGGCACTGCCGGGGTCTGGCTGTCTGGGGACGAGCCTGGAGGGACATCTCCGAGCTCCCCAGGGCCGAGAGCTGAGCGGCGCTTTGGTCTCCCAAGTCAGAGCAGGCAGAGCCACATCTCGCTCCGGGTCAGCAGCTGATGTGCTTGAGGAAGGACTTCCCTGGGTGGCAGCTGCCACGGCCCCGTGAGCTGGCTGCCGTGAGCCCCCGGCACCGGACGGCCCGGACACCTGCAGCATGCTCTGGTTCACCAGCCAAGCCAAGTAGATCCTGCTGCCAGTAAGGACCAGGGGGAAGCGAGGCAGGGACATGCCCTGGGCTCGGGAGCTGCTGAGTTGGGGGGCAGGACGGTGGGTGCTCCTGTATGCCGCTGGAATTCCCCAGCCCTGGGGGTGCCGCTAGGGGCAGAAGCAGCCGATTGAGCTGCGGTAGCATGTGCCCAGGAAGTGCCAGATGTGCAAGAGCTGCAGCTCCCACCTGCCGGGAAAAGGAACTAAGTGATGAAGCATTTGCTGCATCTGAACATTGAGGTCCATATTGCCCTCCCCTTTTCCTCCTGCTCCTTCCCCTTTTCCTCATTACCATCGTCCCAACTGCACATTTCTCAGAGCATAACCAGGGATTTTGGGAGAAAACCACATTTTTTTGATTGGGAATGTCCTTGGGGATCCCCATTAAACCAGGGTGAGGTCACTCTAGAGCAGCTGCTCTCTATTCTTGCAACCTTTCTCCCCCTCCTCTGCCTTCTCCTCTTCTTCTTCCTCCTCCTCCTTCTTGTTACCTTCATCCCCACTGTGCAGAGCACATCCCCAAGAGAAAAACCAGTGATTTTGGGGCAGAAAACTGCTTTACTGAGAGTGAACCTCCACAGGGGTCCCAGTCCTGTCAGGGCAGCCTCCCTTCCTGCTCCCCCACTTCCTCTGCTCCTTCTGCTCTTCCTTCTTGCCACCATCATCCCCACTCCACAGGGCACCTTCCCCAGATAAAAAATGGTGATTTTGAGGCAGAAAGTTGCTTTCCTGAGGGAGAACTTCCCCAGGGGTCCCGGTTATGCCAGGGCACTTTTCCTCCCTGCCCCCCCTCTGCCTGTCCTCCTCCTCCTCCTCTCCCCCACTCAGGGCACACCTGAGCTTTGCCCAGAAGAGAGGCTGTGCAGGAGGCTCAGAGGGCCAGCGCAGGTGTGTGCGCCGCAGCAGCACACGGCGCATGCGATGGAAGGCCGAGAGTTCGGCCTCAGGGATGTCCTCGAGGAAGATGAGGACAAGGACATCGCGCAGCTCATCGAAGAGGCGATAGCTGGCCATCTGGATCTCCAGTGAGCACCATTCACTGCGCAGGTACCCACGGCTCACCACACACACTGTGTGCCGGCTGTTGTACACAGCGTCCACAATGTTGTCCACTATGGCGCGGCCAGGGCGGAAGTCACGGTGGTGCAGGCAGAGCCGCAGGGCTGCACGCTCCAGCTCAGGCACCAGCTCCTCCAGCACCCACTGCTCATCCCCAGAGTTGTAGGACACAAAGGTGTCGTAGGTGTAGCGTCGCTGCTCCCGCCGCCAGCGCCCACGTGCCCACGCACGCAGCAGGAACAGCTGGTAGCGTAACCGCCAATACCCGCGGTGGTGCAGCAGTGGCAGCACCAGCAGCAGCAGCACAGCCGGTGCCGTCCCTGCAAACAGGTACCGCCCCATGTCCAGGTAGCACACACGTGTGTCAAAGCAGTGCAGGTATGTGGAGGCCCCACTCATCTCACCACAGGTGTAGTTATAAAGGTAGACCACTTGCACAGGCCCACGCACCAGCCAGGCAGGCAGCCAGGCATTGGAACAGCTGCAACTCAGGGGGCACTTGCGCAGGTCCAGGTAGTGCAGGGCAGGGAGGTGCGTGGTCAGAGTCACATCCAGTGCACGCAGCTCATTCTTGGCCAGGCGCAACTCCTTCAGTTGTGTCAGGTTGCCAAAGACCTCAGGGCCAAGGCTGCGCAGTCCTGCATTCTCCAGGTTCAGGCTGTGCAGTTGGCTCAGGTTCTTGAAGATGCCGGTGGGCAGGTGGCCCATCCCACCATTACTGTCAGCCAGCGTCAGGTACCGCAGCTGCGCCAGGTCATCAAAGGCATCAGCGGGGATGGCCGAGAGCGAGTTCTGTGACAGGTAGAGTGAGCGCAAAGCACTGAGGCCCTGGAAGAAGCGTTGCGGGACAACACGCATCCCATATGGCTGCTGTGCCTGCAGCTTCAGGTCGTAGAGGTTATGCAGGTAGCGGAAAGGTGGTGGTTGCCGCAGGTATCGGCTCAGGTAGCGCAGCGCGTTGGCCCGCAGGTCCAGTACGCCCAGTGTTGCCTGCACCGGCTGGAATGCATCCGCTCTCACCTCCAGCAGCCTGTTGCGGTCCAGGTAAAGCCGGCAAAGCTGTGGGAGGCCCTGGAATGCCCTTGTTCCCAAGTGCCGCAGGTTGTTCCCGCCCAGGTCAAGGGTCTGCAGGCGGTCAAGCCCCTTGAAGGCGCCACGGAAGAGCACGGCCACACGGTTGTTGCGCAGGTTGAGGTCTTCCAGCTGGTGCAGGTCAGCAAAGGAGCCAGGCAGTAGGTCAGTGAGAAGGTTATTGTCAAGGCGCAGGTGTCGCAGGTTGCGGAGTCCACGCAGCGCTCCACGGTCCAGCCGTGCCAGCCCGTTCACATCCAGCCGCAGCTGCCGCAGCTCTGGTGCATTGTCAAAGGCACCCGCACCAGCCACTAGGATGCGGTTGAAGCGCAGGGACACATTGTGTAGCTGGTGCAGAACTGGGGTCCTGTGGCATGATGGCAGTCGCTGCAGCAAGTTATGCTCAGCCACCAGCTCACCCAGTGCTGCCTGCTGCGCCTGGTTCAGCAGCTGCCCTATGCAGCCCAAATTCCGCAAACGATTGCCAGACAGGTCCAGGGCACCCAGCACCGGACACTTGGCCAGCGACTCGTGCAATTCTTCAAGCCCCATGTGCTGCAGCCGCAGTCTCTGCAGCCGCTGTCCTCCCAGCTGCTGGCACAGGTATTCCAAGCCAGTTGTGTTTATCTGTAGCCCTGACATGTCCACATGGCGTGGGGAGACTCCAGCCACATCTAGCAGCTGCACCACGTCCAGTGAGTTCCCAGCCAGGTACAGGTGTGTCAGGTTGTGCAGACACAGGTGAGCGAGCGGCTCAGGGTCTGAGATGTTATTGTAGGATAGGTCGAGCATGCGCAGCCCTGGGGGTATCACCCCAGGGGTGGCTCCTGAAAGAGCTCCCAGGGAGTTGTTGCAGAGGCGCAGGATCCTCAGCGTGGGTGGCAGCCCTGGGCTCAGTGTTGACAGCATGTTGCCACACAAGTCGAGCAGGTCCAAGTGTGTCAAATTCCCCACAGCCATGGCCACGGGCTCCAGTGCGCTGAGCCGGCCACCCCGCAGCCAGAGCATGCCAAGTGAGGCCAGCGGATAGAAAGCCCTGGGGGCCACCTCCTGTATTGGGTTGTGGTCCAGCCGCAGTGTGCTCAGGTTGCCCAGCCCGCTGAACATATCTTTGGCCAGCACTGACAGGTTGTTGTGGGACAGGTCTAGGTGGGCCAGTGCTGACAGCCCCTGGAATGCCCCCGGGGCCAGGAGTTTCAGCTGGTTGTGGGTCAGGTCAAGGGTGTAGAGTCGTGGCAGGTGGGCAAAGGCACCGGGGGGCACCTGGCGCAAGATGTTGACAGAGAGGTTGAGGGATGTGGCAGTGGAGGGGAGGTCATCCACTGCAGCCCCCACGGTGCTCAGGAAACGCTGGATGCAGCGGAACAGCCCAGGGTCCCATGGTGCCTGGATGCAGTTGCGGAAGCCATAGGGAGAGACCCCTGCAGGCACCATCACCAGTGTCACCAGCGTCACCAGCAGTGGGGTGCACATCCTGACACACCCTGGAGAGATCCTGGATGCAGTGGGGGAGAGAGTGGGATGAGGCGTGTCCTTGGTACCGCAGAGACCCGCCCCCCCCCCACCCTCGAGAGGGGGACCACACTTGGGGCTCAGAGATCCTCACCACCCTAGAGATCCCCCTCACAACCCAGGGACCCCACCACTATCCCAAAGACCCCACTCAGGGCCCAGGGACCCCTCATCCACACATCAGAGACCACCAGAACCCCAGGGTCCCCACTCAGGGCCCAGAGATTCCTCATCCACACATCAGAAGCTCCCAGAACCCCAGGGTCCCCACTCAGCTCTCAGAGACCCCTCATCCACACCTCAGAGACTCCCATCAGAATGCCAGGATCCCCACTCAGGGTCCAAGGACTCCTCATCCACACTTCAGGGACCCCCCCACACACTCCAGGGATCCCCATCAGGGCCCAGGGACCTCCCTCAGGACTAAAGAACCTCCACACACCCCAAGGACCCCTCGCACCCCAGTCCCCAGGGATTCTGGGGACCCCCCGCTCCCCATCAAGTTCCGACCGTGCCACTGCCTTCGCTTTGGGTGATTTTGGGGTTAGAAAAGGGAAGTTTGGGTATCACTTTTTGTCACCACTGCCCCACCCACCTCCCTGTGACGTGGGTGGGGGAGGCTCCTGCCTGGACAGATTTTGGGGCCCCCGGTGGCCTGGCAGGGGTACAAGGCCACATAGCTGGGTCATTCCCCTGGTGCAGCCCCCCCAGAGTCTGGGGGATCCCTGGGACACCTAAGGCTCTGCCCTCCACCCCCCGTCCCCCCATCCCCCAGCTGCCACGTGCTGCTCTTTGTTCTTCTTCCCCTTCCTCACACTGAACCACCTGGTTTTGGTTCCTTCGGGGGAAATACTGGGCTGTACTGGGTTATACTCTCTTATACTGGGCTGTAGTGGACTATATCGGTCTGTACTGGGCTCTGCTGGGTTGTAGTGAGTTATACTGGACTGTACTGGCTGCTAGTGGGCTGTAGGGGACTGTACTGGGTTATACTCTCTTATACTGGGCTGTAGTGGACTATATCGGTCTGTACTGGGCTCTGCTGGGTTGTACTCAGTTATACTGGACTGTACTGGCTGCTAGTGGGCTGTATGGCACTGTACTGGGTTCTGCTGGGTTTTAACAGGACACAGACGCAGCCCCCATGGGGCGCAGGGGGCGTGGCCTAGATTGGGGGCGTGGTCTACACAAGCACGTGGTCAGCACCGGAGGCGTGGCCTCTGGGGGCGTGGCCCGTGCAATATCGGGGCCTGGGGGCGGGGCCAGTGCTCAGGGCGGGCCCCGTCGGGAGCGTGGGGGAATGGCGAGTGGGGGTGCATCAGGATCGGGGGACATATTTGGGTCTGGAGGGGGTTATAAGCGGGCTCGGGGGATTTGGGAGAGCTGCAGGGACTGGGGTGCATCGGGGGCTGGGGGAATTATTGAGGGGGTGGAGGGGGACGCTGCAGGGACTGTGCTGTGCAGCGGCCGCCGCTTCCGCTCCGTGCACGAGGGCTGGTGGTGCGTAGGCCTCAGCAAATGCCGGGGGAGTGCCGCCATCTCCGCCCCGGGAGGCCGCCGGCCCCCGCCCAGGGCGATGGGCTGGAGCTGGAGTTCGAGATGGCGCTGACCAGCGGGGATTCCTTCCGGACGGGGCACTTGTCGGCTGATGAGTTCGGTGCGGCCTCGGCCATGGGGAAATGCACTGGCGTGCATGGAGATCGGGGGATATATATGGGGTTGTGGGGGCCTGAGGGGTCTTATTAGGGTCTCGGGGGTCGGCAGGGTCTGGAGGGGCTGAAAGGATGTGTGTACATCAGGGTCTGGGGGTGTATTGGGAGTTACGGTGGTCTGGGCGGCTGCAGCGATTGGGGCGCATTGAGGTGGAAACGTATATGAGGGTTTGGAGGGCTTTTGGGGGGTTTGGGGGGTTGGAAAGATTGGGGTGCATCAGGATTGAGGGGTATATTGAAAATTGTTGAGGTCTGAGGAAGATGAAGGGGTGGGGTGCATGGGGGTTGATGCTGGGGCTGTAATTCAGGGCATGTTTGTGGATACCCTGGTGGGTATTAGGGACCTCATGGGGTGAACCCCTTCTCACACCACCCCCACCTTCCCCAGGCATCCTGGAGACAGACATCACCTTCCTCCTCATCTTCATCGTCATCCTCACCTTATACATCAGTGAGCAGCTGGGGGAGGTCTAAGCATCGAGGGGGTCTGGGGGGAGGAGGTGCTTTGAGAGGTCCTGGGCTTACCCCCTCAGTGCCCCCAGACATGGCCTAGGGATGGCAGCTGCTTCACATCACCTTCAAGATGGTCATGGTGGCTGCCAGCATGGAGTGTGAAGGGGGAGCTTGGGGGGCTATGGGCAGGTTTGTGAGGGCCAGGAGCAGCTGCGGGGACTAGAGAGCATCGGGGTCTGGGGAAGTTATGTTGGGATTTGGGGCGTCTCCAGAGTTTGAGAGGTGTCGAGGTTCGAGGGGTATATTGAGATTTGGTGGGGCTGGGGGTTCTAGGTGGGTTTGGGGGAGCTTTTACAGCAAAGTATAGGGGTTATGGAGGTGCACAGGGGCACTTTGAAGTCATGGGAGGTGATGAGGGGCTTGGGGGAGTACAGGAAGTATGAGGGTGCACAGACCCTTGTGTGGGGGGTGTGAAGGAGGGGGGTGCCCAGTCCTCCCAATGCCCCCATGCCAGCTGCTCCCCCGTGCCCTCCCCATCAGCTTCCTCATTTTCCTCCTCATGCTCATCTTGCTGGGCAAGTGCTTTTCCATCTCAGATAGCACAGCGGGCATGGAGAGGTGGCTGGGGGGCACAGGAGCAGCTGTCAGTCACTATGGGGTAGTCAGGGGTCCCTATAGAGCATTTGGGGGGGGTCTGTGGGGTAGGTTTAGGGGTCTTTATGAGGCACCCACAGAGTTGGTCCTCTCAGGGGCCACATCAGACTGGGGAGCTCCATCCAGCTCTCTGTGTACATGACCCTGTACAGCATCGCCCACATCACCCTGCTCAACTCCAAGGCCTAGGTGAGACCCCCACACCCACTTGTATTTGTGCCGTTTGGAGAGGGTATGTGGGTATTTGGGGGGTATTTTGGGATGCAGGGACAGTTCTTTGACCACAGGGAGGTGCTGTTTGGGGGGGGGGATCAGTTCTTTTACCCCCATCAGGTGCTTTATAATTGTGAGGCTCAGGTGGGACCTCTGTGTGTCGAGAGGTTTGCACGTCTTCACTGAAGACTAGAAGCTGGGTAGTTGTAAAAGAAGTCCTTTATTGCATCATTAAATCATTCCATGAAGGCGAAGTTATTAGGGTCCGTAGCAGTATGCAGAAGCCTTCTAACAAAAAGTCTCTAAGTCCCAATCAGAAGCTGCAGCCACAGCTGCAGTAGAGGCATCAATAGTCTGTGTCCCGTGAGCATCATTAGTAGCAACAACAGTGGCATCGGTGTTTTTGCAAGTCCTATGTGTGTGTGTGTTCTCAAAATAGTGCATTTTTATTCTATTTTTAGCCAGTTGGGTACTTACATGAATTTTCTATATTCTTTCTAGGTCAGTCCTAAGTTAAGATTGATGTGCAAAGGCAAACACAAATTCTTACACAAATTCAACGTATATAATTCTGTCTGTTCCATCTAGGAATTTTCAGCAAGGCTACATTATTTTTGTTATGACTAGAATTTAGCTAACTTTGCAAAAGGCAATGTTACTGAATTGTAAATTAGGCA
Organism: Acrocephalus scirpaceus scirpaceus; assembly: GCA_910950805.1. Lineage (NCBI taxonomy): Eukaryota > Metazoa > Chordata > Aves > Passeriformes > Sylviidae > Acrocephalus > Acrocephalus scirpaceus. The sequence continues at coordinate 140,526 of CAJVGK010000050.1, forward strand.
TTAGGGCTTCTCTTACTAGCTAATACAGGCACTTAAAATCATCTATTTATTTAAAACTAAACTTGCATTTCTACTTCGTGTCTGTGTGGATTTATGTATTTTAGTTTCTCTGAAGGTTCTAATTCAGTCCTCACATTTCTGGGCACTCTGGGGCCTGTATGGATTTGACCCAGGGGGATTCATACTCCAGCACCTCTGCGCAGCAGCATTTTGGGAATATGGAGGGCATTTGGAGGGGTATGCATATTTGGATGGTGTTTGGCTTTGTGGGGTTTATCTTTGGGGGAGAGGCAGTTTTTTGACCACGGTCAGGTGGTGTAGCCCTACAAGTCACCTGCTGGGCATGGGCTCATGCTGCTGCAGTTCAGGGCCTTCGGCTGGCTCTGCGATCACAGTCACCACTGTCCTTGAGTACCACTACTTCTACCTTCCCTTCCTGGGGACTTTAGCCCTGTGGTGAGTCCAAGGGGGTAGCTGGAGGGCATCTGAGGTCTCTCAAACAAGGGTCTCTCAAAGGGGTCTCATGAGGGTCTCACAGGAGTTTCGCAAGGGTCACTCTCATAGAGGTCTCATAAGGGTCTCCCAGGCCGAAAACTCTTCAGGGAAAAATGCCACTCAGTTTCCACTGGGCAAGTCCTCAGGCAGAATTGAAAGGCTGATGTTACTTCTGACCCTCTGGAAGGGACCTCCATGTCCTACTGACAAAAAGCAAGCAACAAGTACTGTGATCAGAGCTAGAGGGGCCCTGGCTCCAGATAGGTGTGGGAAAAGGACAGTGGGGTCTATTGGATTGCCTGGATCCATGGCCTGGCACAGCAGAGCCACAGGAGCACAAGGCTTTAGATGACACTGGTGCACAATGTACCCTGATGCCATCATGCAGGGGGCAGAATCCATCTCTGTTTCTGGGGTGACATGGGGATCCCAGCAGGGACTATACTGGAAGCTGAAGTGCTCCTGACTGGGCATGAGTGGCAGAAAAACTCCATTGTCACGTATCCTTGGCATAGATCACCTCAGGAGAGGTATTTCAAGGACCCAAAAGGACATCATTGGGCTTTGGGAGAGCTGCTGCAGAGACAGAAGAAATGAGGACAGCTGAATCCCTTGCTTGGTCTTTCAGAGGACCCTTCTGCTGTGGGACTGCTGAGGGTTGAAGAACAGCAAGTACTGATGGCCAGCACAACAGTGTCCCATTGGCAACATGGCACTGACTGGGACTTCAGGACCCTGTCCATGAGCTGATCCGTGAGCTGGAGAGCTTGGTGTGCTCAGCTAGACTCGTGTACCCTTCAATAGACCCACATGACCCCTGCCTGAGTCCTGTGGACAATGGACACTGACAGTGGACTGTCATGGCCTGAATGAAGTCACACCATCACTGAGTGCTGCCATCCTGAACATGTTGGAACTTAAGTAAGAGCGGGAGTCCCAAGGCAGCAGATTGGTGCCACCATAGACATTGCCAATGCATTCTCCATTCTCTGTCAGCAGATTCCCAGCCCGGGGGTCCCTTTTGGGCCCCCAGCCCTGAGGCTGCTCAAAGTGTGGGGCCTTAGCCTCCCTGTGGCCCCCTGCCCACACAGGTGGGCATAGTGGCCACCTTGCTTAGTGCCACCCTCAGGTCCAGGTGGTGCCTGGGGGTCCCTGGTGAGGGGGGGCAGGGGCTGACAATGGAGCTCTGTGCCCAGTCACATGGGGGGGATGTTCCACTTTCAGGGGCATGTCCAGTCCAATGATGGGTCTCCTAATCCCATAGGAGAAGGGGGTGTGTGTCCCAATCCCATGGGGAAGGTCTCAGTTCCAGGAAGGTAAATTAGTTACATGTGGGGTTCTCAAGGCCATTATTTCGGGGGAGGTCCCAATCACATGCAGGGGGGCCCAGATTCCTAGGTGGGGACTCATGAAGGGGAATGTGTGTCCCCTGTCCCATCCACAAGGTCCCAGAAATGAAGTGGAGGAAGGACGCTCTTGCCCTGTCCTGTTTGCCACAGTTTTGGGGTCCCCCCCTGTATTGAGGGTCTTCCCCTCCTCGATTTTTGGTCTCCCAGAGGAACACAAGACCACTGGAGGGATTTCCCAGCTGGCCACGAAGAGTCCAGGCGCCTCCTGCCACAGGGCACGAACATTTGGGGATGGGGGTAGGGTGGGAACATGGGGTACACACGGGGGACATTGGGGAAACATGGGAGACATGAGGACATTGTGGGATATGTGGGGGGACAGGTGCGACATGAGGGAGCTTGGAGACATGTATGTACATGAGGGAGATGGGAGACACAGGGTGGCAATGAGGGTAGTGTGCCCATGGGGAGGGACAGTGTTGGAAATGATGCAACTTCTAAAATTTTTAACTAACTTTAGTCAGGGGGTTTGTTTTTCTTTGCCCAGGGGGAAGGGAATGGAAGTTTCTTTACAAGAGACTGTTCCCGACCAAGGCCTGATGAGCTTGACATCTCAATGGACTGGGAACTGCCAGAGGATGCCTAAGAGATAAGCGGCCATCAACACCCAAACATCCTTCCTGGTGTGTCAGAGACAGCTGGTCTGGGAAAGAGAACAAAGAATGAGGACCTAATTAGCATTGAAGGCAAAGTGATCAATAACCAATAGGAAACCAAATACAAAGAACTGTGTAACTTGTGGCCAATGAACATTGAACCAATGAATTTTTCTGGGCTTTGACTGTGTAAGTATATGAAAAATCTAGTAAACAGCCATGTGTGAGGGAATGGTTTTCTCTGCACAACTCAGTCAATATCTGGATGAAATTATTTCTGTTGCACATTCTGGCCAGAACAACATCCTGGCCAGAATAGATTAATGCCTTAATTCTCTAATACTAAAAATTTTGTTGGAGACTTTTTGTTTTTCCTGCAGTTTCAGTGACAGCAGGACAGTGCCTCCACTTTCCTCCATATCCCCCCACATCACCTGTGTGTTCTTTTACCCCAGATGGGTTTTATGGACAGCTGCAACCCTCAACTGACCCCCACTGGCCACAGGGAGGCACTGGGAACTACTGGGACCATTCTGGGAGCAACTGGAGGGTGCTGGAACCATATTGGGGTTACTGGGATCGCAACTGCGGTAACTGGGATCATACAGGGAGCAACTGGAACCATGCTGGAGAGTGACAGGGAGTAAGGGAAATAATACTGGGGGTGAATGGGAGCAACTGGGACCATGCTGGGATCATACTGGTATCATAGTGGAAGTAACTAGGATCATACAGGGAATGACTGGAATCATACTGGAGATGATTGGGAGCCACTGAGACCAGGGCCAGAAGGATCCAGCAAACTCCAGGCTTTGGTGCTGGGACAGCCCTGGAACAGATTCCCTGGGGGGAACCCATGGCACAGGCAGGAAAACCAGGGCATTGGGAACAGCCAGGGCTTGGGAAAAGCAGATCCTTCCTGACTCACCTGACCTCCTGCTGTCCCCAGGTGGTCCTGGTCGGTGTTGGACATGTGTGGGTGTGTCTGCCTGAAGCTCAGCAAAGCCTTTGGCACAGCCTCCATCTCCCTACCTCTCCTGGAGCACCTGCAGCTCCTGGCTGGGACAGGTGCCTCTCACTGGAACACCTGGCTGGTGGCCAGGCCAAGGAGAGGGGGGAATGGGGCCACAGCCAGCTGGGGCTGGGCACTGCTGGGATTCCCCAGGGCCCAATGTTGAGGCTGGTCCTGTTCAACATCTTCATCTGTGACTTGGACAAGGGGATTGAGGGCACCCTCAGGAGGTTCACAGATCACACCAGCTTGGGTGGAAGTGTGGATCTGCTGAGGGGCAGGAAGCTCTGCAGAGGGAATAGGACAGGCTGGATCGATGGGCCGAGGATAATGGTGTGAGGGTCAAAAAAAGCCAAGTGCTGGCTCACAACAACCCCAAGGAATGCTCCAGGCTAGGAAAGGAATGGCTTGAGAGCTGCTCAGCAGGAAGGAATTTGGGGCTGCTGGTTGGCAGCCAGCTAGATTTGAACCAGTGTGTGCCCAAGCGGGCAAGGCCAATGGCACCTGGCCTAGATCAGCCATAGTGTGGCCATCAGGACCAGGGCAGTGACTGGAGGCTCCACCTCGAGTCCTGTGCCCAGTTCTGACCCCTCACTGCAAGAGAGACATTGAGGGGCAGGAGCATGTCCAGGGAAGGGGATGGAGCTGGAGAAGGGCCTGGAGCACCAGGAGTGGCTGAGGGAGCTGCGGGGACTCAACCTGGAGAAAAGGAGGCTCAGGGGGTGTCTAAGAGCCTTCTGGCTCTGCACAACTCCCTGACAGGAGAGGACAGCCAGGGTAGCCTGGCTCAGCCAGCTCAGGCTCTACTCCCAGGAAAACAAGGGACAGGACAAGAGGAAAAGACCTGAAGCTGTGCCAGGGGAGGTTCAAGTTGGACATCAGGAGGAATTTCTTCAAGGAAAAGGTTGTAAGGCGTTGGAAGGGGCTGCCCAGAGAGCTGGTGGAGTCCCCATCCCTGGAGGAGTTCAAGTAACAACTAGACATGGCACTCTGTGATGGTCGAGTCATAAGGTGGGAGCTGGTCAGAGGTTGGTGTCCATCTTGGAGGGATTTTCCTTCCTCAGTGATTCCGTGGAATGGGTTTGTGGTGGCCCACTGGGAGGACTGGGAGGAACTAGAAGATCTAGGAGGACAACTGGGATGTCTAGTGTTGGAAACTGGGAGGTTTGATGGTGTCAAATGGAGGGTGTGATGGTCCACTGGGAGAACTGAGGGGCAACTGGGTGGCCTGGGTGGACAGCTAGGGGCAACTGGGATGTTTGATGGGGTCAAATGAGGGGTAGGGTAGCCCACTGGGAAAACTGGGGGTAAACTGGGAGGTCTGTAAGGCAATGCCCTCAAGAGACCCAAAGCCCATATGGGTCACCATAGGTTCACTAACCTCCCAATCTGCTTCTCCCAATGGATTTCATGGATAGTTGTCACCCTTGACCAATCCCCACTGGTTACTGGGAGTCACCAAGGAGCTACTGGGACCATGTTGGGAGCCAACTGAAGACAGACTGAGAGCAAGTGGAAGATGCTGGAACTATGTTGGAGGTACTCAGACCACAAGTGGGGCAACTAGGATCATACAGGGGACAAGTGGCACCATGCTGGGTTCATACTGGGAATGTCTGGAACCACACTGGAGACTATTGGTCTCATACTGGGAGTGACTGGGATCATTCTAGTAGGGACAGGAATTGACTGGGACCATTGGGAGTGTGACAAGGATAATACTGGGAGTCGTTATGATCATACTGGACACACTGGGAGTGACTGGAAGGCACTAGAATCATATGGTGAGGGACTGGAATCATACCGGGGTCATTCTGGGAAGAACTGGAACCACGCGGATGACCGAGAGCAACGGGAACCACACTGGGAGTGGCTGGGATCACACTGGGACGATAACTGAGACCACCCTGGGAGCACCACGGCGCGGGGTGCCCGGGACGGGGACGGGGCCAGGCGGATTTATGCTAATGAGCCCACGGCCGCCGCGGCACCATCGAGTCGCGCGGTCTGGCGGCGCAGAGCGGTGGCGCGCGCCCCGATTGGCGCGCGGGAGGAAGTGACGTCGCGAGCGGCGCGAGGTTTGAAAAGCGCGGCGGCGGCGGATCCCGAGCGTGGCGCCACGGGCGGGGAGCGGGAGGAGTTGGGGGCACGCGGGAGTGGCATGGGGGGCCCCGGACACCTGGGTCCGCCCTGACCCCCCCTTCCCCGGCCGCTGGGTCCCCTCCAGCCCCGCTGGACGCCTGGAATCGCCCTGACCCCGCGGTGGACTCGGTAGCACTATGCCCCGCCCCAAGCCCACCCCCCGACGGCGCGTCCGCCCCCCAGCTCCCCCATCGCCCCGGCCGCGGGCACGCAGTGAGTAACGGGTGGGGACTCCCCTGAAAGACACCCCCTATAGACCTCCCCACCTCGACCCCCCTTTTAGGCCCTCCTCCTATGGACCCCACAATAGAGCTCCCCTTATGGATCCTCCTCCCCCATTGTTCTCCCCCGCCCCCAACCTGTACCCTATATACCTGTATACCTGTGCCCTATATACCCCTTCCATCACTTATAGTCACCCCACACTCCCTCTCTCCTATAGCCCCCTGTACCCTGTTCCCTGTATCTCCCCATACTATCTATCTCCTATAGCTTCCCTATATCGGCCATCACTGTAGCTCCCTACAGATCCCTCATACCCAATGTCCTCCCAGACCTTAGAGATCCCTTATAACCCCCACAGCTTCCCCCTGTCCCCCCTGCACCTATAGCCCCCCGATAGATCCCCTATAGCCCCCTGTGTCCTCCCAGACCCTATAGATCTCCTGTACCCCCCATGTTCCCTCAGAGCCCCCCATGTGTGCCACCCCAGGCCAAATAGATCCTCTAAAGCCCCCACAGACCCCTATCCAATGCTCCCCCAGGGCGCCGCCCGGGTCAGCGGGCACTGCAGGAGATCCGCAGGTACCAGAGCAGCACCCGCCTGCTGCTGCGCCCCGGCCCCTTCGCCCGCCTGGTGAGAACCCCCCACATCCTAAAATGAACACTCCTGCATCCCCCAAATCTTTGGACACCCTGATTTCCCCCATGGAACCTCCCCAGCACCCCCCATGGACTCCTAAACTCCCCTGGGTCCACACAGATCATCTCAGATACCCATAAAGTCTACTTTGGGACCCCCAGACCCCTCCAGGACCCCCCCCAAACCCACCCAGGACATCCAACATTCTCTGGTATCTCCCAAACTACTCTGGATCCCTTCTCTTGGGATCCCCAAACCCATCCCAAGACATCCCAGATCAACCCTCTTGGACACTGCAACCTCCCCCAGAGCCTTCAATTCTACCCTGGGACCCTTCAGCTCCCCACAGCACTCCCCCAAATACCCACTGGAACCCTTCAAATCCAACCCCCAAATCCACCCTGGGACCCCTGAAATCCAACCTGGAAGCCTCCAGCCTCCCCTTGGACCCCATCCCAAATACCCATTGGGACCCTCCAACCCCCTCCAGACCCACCAAGTTACCCCCCAGAACCCCAATCACCCCCTGGGACTTCTCAGGAACACCCCCTTCCCTCAGAGCCCCCCCTCAACCCTGTTCCAGCCCTTCCCATGTCCTTGTCCTCCCCATCCTCGTGACATGGTGAGCCTGTCCTCCCCCAACATCCTTGCAAATCCCTCAATGTCCTTCTGTGGTTCCAGACATCCTTGTGTCCCATAACCTTCAGAGGCTGCATGGATTGGGTGTTCCCTGTGCCACTCCCCCCATGCTGGCACTGTCCCCCCATCCCATCAGGGTGTCCCCAGGAGAGTGTCCCCATGTTCCCATGGCCGAGGGTGTTCCCAAGATTCCCAGAGTGGTGCTTCCCCCCTGCCTTCCACCTGGGGTCTCTGCAGGGTGTCCCCATCATGATGTTCCCACATCCCCACTTCCCAGTATATCCCCAGGTGTTCTTGCCCCAGTGTTCCTGTCCTTGGGGTCTCCCCAGAGTGTCTCCAGGGTGACAACAAGGGTGTCCCCAGGTCCAAGGCAGTGTCTCTATGTCGCCAGGGTGGTGCCCCCAGCCCAGGGTATCCCCATCGCCCTCATATCCCCTCCATATTGTCTCGATATCCCCCCACTCCCTGTGACCCTGATGCCCCCATGTGCCCCCCGTCCCCTCCCTGCCACAGGTGCGAGAGCTCTGCCTACTCTTCACCCGTGGGGTTGATTACCGCTGGCAGCGCATGGCCCTGCTGGCCCTGCAGGAGGTAGGAGTCAGGGGGCCCAGGCATGGTGGAGGGGGGGGTCACAGAAGGGCTGGAGGTGTCCTATGGGTGCTGGGGGGGTGTCTAAGGGGATTGGGGGTGTGGGGAGGGGGGCTTAGGGGGATCTCATGAGTGCTGAGAAGGTTTCCATGGGGGTTAGGGGAGGGTGTTCTGTGGGTGCTGCAGGGAGGGTCTGTGGGTGCTAGAGGTGTCTCTAGGGGACTGGGGGTCCAGCAAGGTCTCTGGGTGCTTGGATGGGGCTGAGAGGTTTGTTGGGGGTGTCTGATGGGAGCTGAGGGGGAGTCTAGCGGGAGTCTCCATGGGCTGGGGAGGGTCAATGAGTTCTGGGACAGGATTCCATGGATGTGGAGAGGGTCTCTGGGAGACTTCTGGGTGCTGGGGGGTCCCTTATTCCCGGGATCTGCCAGGGGATGGGGAATGGGTCACTGGGTGTTGGTCCCCCATCACACATTTACAGGCACAGGGTGTTTCGGTCCCCCCAGTCGACCGTGGGTGGGTTTGGAGGGACCCTGCCCCTTGGGGGTGTGTCTCCCCCCCGGGGAGAGCTGTGGGGGTTGGGGCATGCTGGGGGGTTTTGTGGACCCCCCCTCAGGTTTTGGGACACAGGCGGCAGAGGCCTTCATCGTGCGGCTGCTGGAAGACGCGTACCTGTGCTCGCTGCATGCCCGCCGAGTCACCCTGTTCCCCAAAGATCTGCAGCTAGCCCGGCGCCTGCGGGGTGTTGAGGGGGGAGGCATCTGAATGGGACCCTCCTGAGCCCCTGCACAGAGACTCAACCCCCCAGAGCCCTGTACCAGGACCCCCACCCTGGAGCTCTCTCCTGACAATCTCACAGCCCTAATCTTACTGGGACCTCCTATGGGACCATCATGCTGAGACTACCCCCCTGCCATGGGGTCACCCAAGCTGGGACCTTGTCCTGACATACCTAATCTGGGATCCATCTCCTCAAGATCCCCCCTGTGGACCCACCCCACAGACTCCCCCCTATTGGATCCCCGCCTCAGAATTCCCAACAACCCCTTCAGGGACTGATCCCAGAGTGGAGATCCCCTTCCTTGGTCCAGCATCCCTCAGATTATTGAGGACTCCTATCCATGATCCTTCTGGGACCCCCTCACCAGAATGCCAGTCCCAGGGGAAGTTATCCAGGATCTCCACCCTACTGGACAGCCTCCCAGTTCTGCTGCACCCCAATAAATTAATAAATGCTTTTGACTCCTAGGTGCTGTTGCCAGGGAGGATGGAGGGGATTTGGGGATGAGGCACCCCAGGGTGGTATTCTAGAGGGGAGGAGAACTCACAGGGAAGGAGGCTCTGGGAGTGTTTTGGGTGAGGGCACCTGGGATGGGGGCCAAGAAGGTCTTGAGGCCTACGGGGTTCCAGTTAGAGTGGTCGCCTAGGGGGCGGTGCTTAGGGGGTTTGCTTTATGAGCCGCTCAGGGCTTTAGGGGCGGTGCTCAGAGGTGCTTTGACAGTGGGTAGGCCTGCCTGTGGGGGGCGGGGCTTAGAAGCCCCCTATTAATAGTGGAGCAGGCCTTGAGGGTGGGGCTCTGGAGGTCCCCCACCCAGGGGCGGAGCTCTCGGTGTGGGGCTTCAGCAGGGTTCCCTCTGTGGGGCGGGGCTTGGGGAGGCCCCCACACTTAGCGGGGCGGGGCTTGTTCCCGCTGTTCCCGCTCGGGGCGCTGCTGAGCGGGGAGGGGGGGGGGAATGCGAGGGGCTGCAGGTCGGCCGGTGCTGTGCCTGCGCCTGAGGGCGCGGCAGGGACCCCAGAACGGACCCTGCCCTGGGACCCCAAATGCTCCCCCTTCCTCATGCCTTGGAGACCCCTCCAAAACCTCAGAACACAGAACCTACCCTGGGACCCCAAATCCCCTCAAATCTGTCCGTCCCTGCCATCCTTGGGTTACCCTCTGAGTCTCCAAAACCTCAGGGATCCTAAATATCTCCCCTAAAATCCCAGGCCAGCTCCCACCCACCTGGTTTGGGGTACCCACAGTTTTGGGGTCCTCTCAGCCCTCTTTCTTCCCCAGACATGCTGGTGCTGAGCTTGGTGGGGAATATTTTTGTTACTGAACCTTCCAAGAAATTTAACAACTCAAATTGTGGACAGGGCAAAAAATTGCTTTGACTCTCTAACGACCCTATAAGTAGCAGTACATCTGATGATGAGGAAATCACATTACAACCCCTAGTTAAAGATGAAACCTTCAATGATAGTCAGGGTCTACAAACTTGTTGCTAAAACACTGTGGTACACAGCAGCCAAGATAGCAAAGTTTCAGGGAAAGTAGAGCAGACTTACATGGGAATTGGAAACTGGATATGTTTGGAGAGTGCCTCTGACAGGAGGTTGACTGAGTCATTTGTCCGAGGCAGAAGCCCAAGGCTTCTGGGGGCCAGAAGTATTTTTAATGGTGGGTGACCAGAGAAAATTGTGGGTTTTAACTCCTATAGAACTGTCTATTGGGCAGGCAGTTGGCTCCATTAGAGAGGAGTGATTTGCTTAGGATCTAGACCCCGACCATAGATCATGGGACAGAGTGTACAGAAGGCAGAATGTTTGCAACTGATGATTGACAGATGTTCCAGGACAGCCCTCACCTACATCACTGGCTATCCAAGTATGTGGCTCCCATGGGTAGAGTTTTGCTGGACATGATAAAACACTGCAGCAGAATTACAGAATCACTTAAGGCTAGTGTTAACCCCACAGAGAGGAAGACAAGGGAAAAGACCCTTAATGTGGGGACATCTTAGGGGCTAATTAGCTATGACAGAAGGATGGGTTTCACTGAATGATTGGTAAACAGAATAACAATGCAGAAATTGGAATTGCAGCAAGGAAACAGACTTCCCAAAAGGGAGCAGCAGGCTCCCAGCGCTCGATGGAATGCAGTGTGAGCAAAAGGCTTGCAGAAAGGAATTTCTCGGGAAGTGATAAATTATCCACTGCTGCTCTGGAGAATGTAGTGCCTGGAATGGAGTGCCTGGGGAAAAGGAAAGTTGCACTCCCTTGACACAGGCAGGATAAAGATGTTGATGTGGGAGTTAGAACTCCTGAGAGACCTATCATTACTATGGCCCCACAGGCTAATGTTGTTAATTGGAGTCTTAGAAACAACTTTCACCATCCTCAGTAAGGGAGCTGGGGTCTGGTGGCTGCAAACATTTAAGGAGGCTCACCAAAAATAAGACTGACACAGAAAATGAGGTATCAAAGTCATCACTGGCTTCTTAGATGAAGACAGAAGAAAAACTGAGAATCCAAATTTGTAAACTTACGACTAAGAAAGATCATCTTAGGACCCTACTTGCTTCAGCAGAGTGTAAGGAAAGATAATTATTTGAGAATTTGAATAGGGAAAATTATAAAAGAGAGAAACAGGATCTGAGAGAGGAAATAGTAAGAAAACAGCTGAATGACATGTTACTGAGAACTGAACAGTTGCAGAAACAGTTCCAGGAAGAAAATATGGAAACTGAAAGAAAAGGCAAATGTGATGCTTAAGCAAGCTACCAATTCACCCTGTACAGAGTCCATGCAGTCCATTCAGGTGGCTAATTTGCAAAAGCATTCCAGGCACAAGCCAAGTGAGACTGAAATCCAACAAGTGGAATCCTATCAATACATATGTACTAATGACCCATACATCCAGATTCCAGTTGGTTCTTGTCAACAATTGATTACATTTCTTATGGATACAGGAGCACAACACTCAGTATTAATGAAGTGGCATGCAAAGAAGCTGGGTGTATGACCCACATCCCAAGAGTTACAATCACTGAAGTAATCAGAGCAGATGTTACCTGCCAAGCTGCTAAGGTTAATTTTTGGCTCCTGGATGAGAAGTGGATATTGGCTACTTACTTTGCAATCAAAGATCACAATGGCAATATTTGGGGGTTTCATGTTCTGAATGATCAAGTCTGTGGTCTGCCTGATGGCAGTGAGTCAATGTTAATGTCTGAACATTAGTCTGAACCCTAAAAGGAGTCCAGAGACTGTGCTGACTCTATGTGGCATCTGCACTTCCTGATTCAAGGATTGCTAGTGTATCTAACTAGTGCTAGATTTTTGCTGCAGGGAGAAGCAGAATTTCTGAAGTTCTGGCCAATTTAGCCCCACTAACAGCTGAAGTACCCAATACTGCAAACCTAACAGCCACAATATAAGCATCTGCATGCTTGGGCATTGATGGCATGGTGATAGATTTAGAGAAAAAAGGTACTATTGCTCACTCACACTCCTATCTCTCCTGAGAAAGTGGCCAATGATCATTTTAATACACTCCAGTCTCATAGAGGTTGCCAGTGTTTAGCCAAAGTTTGCTGTTGGCATTGCCATTATGTGACATATCATGAAATATTCTGAGCTGAAAGGGACTCACAAGGATCTTTAAGTCCAGCTGTTAAGTAAATGGGCCATACAGAGATTGAACCAACAACTGTGCTGTTATGAGCACCATGCTCAGACCAACTGAGCCAGTCTCAGGGTCTGGCTCATGAAAGAGCCGAACAGACAGTTGTGGCTTACAGTTTATTACAGGCAGTTGAATGCCAAGTACCACATCTACAATCACTGCTGTACTAAATTTTGTGGAACTGATAACTCAAATTAGGAGAGCACCCTATCCATGGAGGACAACTCAAATTGCAGGAAACCCCCCTGAAAACATGGGAAGCAGCAACAGAGTGGGCAAGCACTTCATAAAGTAGAACTTGAGATTCCTCCTGAGGAATGTCAAGGCCTAACATCATTAAAGACCAAAGAAATATTCACTATTCAACTCAACTGCATTTAAGGAGATGGAACAGAGAGACTCTGAGTGGGAAAAAGGACTTTTGTCATTAGTCTGAATGATTCAACAACTTGACCCACTAAGGGGTAACCTGTCCAGAGTAACACTGCCGAGACTCATACTGTTTTTTCTTTCCAGGAATGGTATCAGTAATGATTCCAGCACACCCCCTCTGAAGATCAAGTTAACCATCGAAGGAGAGCTTATCCTTCTTGCAGGAGCAAACTCTGCCAGCAGGAACCAAATTTGGTTCACACATTAACAAGTTCAACCCACAGGGTGGAGTCACTTCTTTTATTTAAGCTAGTAAGTATGGTAATTTAGTATGTACATTCTACATGACAAATGCTTTTCAGATGTAAGTGCAGTTAATTGAATATGTCTAGGGATTCTACCCATTACCCAAATTAGATAACACTTCCAATATTATGTCCAAGGACTGCTCCCACCAAAAAGGTGCCACAATAGAGGTCTTCGCTGGCCTTTACTTCCCCTGTTCAGCCTCTCATTAGCACCGCAAACACTGGGGCTACATGCTTTCCTTCCTATGGAAAAGAACTCTCATTCTCATCCAGGAGCTCATCATTTAAATGTGGATACCACCTTTGATATTATATATGCCCAAGGATTACTCTCATACAAAAGCTGCCAGGTCAGAAAGCTTTCGCTGATCTTCACCCCCCTAGGGCAGCCTGTAATCTGCACCTAAACCACTGCTTTCCTTCCCATGGTAAAGCACGGTCTTTTTCTTTCAGGAGCTCTGTCCATTGGAGGTAAAGGCCAGCAAGACCTGTCTGTCCACATTTTGTGTGAGAGCAATCCTTGGATGTATTCAGTATTGGAGGTGGCATCCTAATTTCAGTGGTGAGCTCCTTAAAGATGATTGAAGCACTTTTACAGGGGAAGGAAAACACCTAGACCCAGCGTTCAAAGTGCAGATTACATGCTGCCCCAGGGAGGTAGAATCCAGAAAGTTTTCCAACCCAAAACATGTGGGAGAAATCCCTGGATATATTTAATATTGGAATGTTGTATCCAAAGTAAGGTGGTGGACTCCTGAAGCGGATTAAAAGTGCTTTTCCATGGGAAGGAAAGGACATAACCCACTGTTTCTTGTGCAGATATGCTTCCCAAGGGAGGTGAAGGCCACAAAGACATTTCTGCCCTGGATCATTTTGTGTTAGATAATCATTGTAAGTATTCCATATTGGAGCGTGGCTCCAAATGCTGCAACTGTGCTCCTGAACATGAATGACAGTATCTTTCCTTGGGAAGGCAAATACATAATCCTGCTGGTGATGTTCAGATGACTGCAAAGTGAAGGTAAACATCAGAAACAGCTTTCTGTTCTCACTTTTTTGTGTGTGGGAGAAATCCTTAGACATTCAGTACTGGAGCTTGAATCCAAATGTCAGAACTCAGGCCCTGAATGTGAATGACAGTATCTTTCCTAAAAAAGTTAAACTTTCAGTCCTAATGTTGGTGCTACAGATGATCATCTGCCCAGTAGAGAGACATGCCAGGAAGACCTTTCTGTCCTGGAGCCTTAGTTTGGGAGCAATCCTTGGACAAATTCAGTATTGGAGGTGGTATACAAAATTGTGTGACTCCTGAAATTGAATGACAGTGCTTTTACATGGGAGGGAAAGGAGCTAGCCACAGATTATAAAGTGGGAAGGGGAGAAAAATGCCAGGAAGACTTTTCTGCCCCAGTCTATTTGGTGTGAAAGCAATCCCTAGATTCAATACTAGAACTCAGCTCCAACTGCCAGAAGTAGATTCTTCAATGTGAATAATTCAATGTGTAGATTCTTCTATGTGAATGTGCCTATGCTTGTGAAGGGAAACACCTTGTCTGACTGATGGTACTGCAGATGATCATCTGCCAGGTGGAGGTGAGGGCCAGCAAAACATTTTTGTCCTGAAACACTGACACTAGTGATTTACTTTCCAAAGAAAAGCAGTGCCATTCCCCTTCAGGAGCACATATGAGAATTTGGAAACCACCTCTACTTATGAATATCTCCAAGGATTGCTCCAACAGAATAGGTGCCTGGAGAGATAGGTTGTGCTTGCCTTTTTCTTTCCTGGGCAGACAATCATCTGCAGCACCAACAGTAGGACTAGGTGTTTCTCCTCCCAAGGAAATGTTCTTTCATTCACTTTCTGAGCCCAACCTCCTAAATTTGGTGCCAAGATCAAAATCTGGATCCATCCAAGGATTGCTCCCACCCAAAATGTTCCAGGACAGAAAGATCTTTACCTCCCCTGGGCAGCCTCTCATCTGCCCCTGAAACACTGGTTACCTGAGGCATCATGGGCCCACTGAGCCAGAAATAATTCACACTTGTGTGGCCAGTCCAGACCCACCTGAGACATTTTAATTCTGGCAGCACCATACCCCTGTCTGTTGTTGCGCTGTTCATCAATGCCCAACTCTTGGGTACATGAGCATCCACAGGAGGGACTTTCACAGCCAACTTCTCCCATGGGCAGTGATGCCTTGCCCCGGTCCAGCAGCCCCGATGGGTTTCCCTTGTGCTGCCAATTTTCCTTTTTCCGTCATTCCAGCCACCCCACAGAGCTCTTGCCACCATCCATGAGTCAGTACAGAGGCAGAGTGTTGGCCACTTCTCTCATTCACCTATATTCAAAGATGGCTTTAAGCTTTAAGCTCTGTAACCTGACTGGATCCACCTTGTCCTTCAGTGGCTTCTACAAGTTGTCATGTAGGACTCCATACAGCAGCTTTCTATTCTGGATGCATCCTTACAATATGGCAGAACCATCAGTAGAAAAGTGTGACGCTTTTCATTTTCTGGTAGCCAGGACCTCCTTAACATGTGCCACCCTCACCTCCTCCTCTTCTGATGATAATTTGAAATTTTTGCCTCTGGGCGAGTTCGTAATGACTTCCAAGATCCCCTTCCCTTTGAACATCCAGCCCAGCACGGGCAGTCGGGTGCCAGTGGAAGCTGTGCTTTGGTGCCAATTACTTCTGAAACAGATGGAACCTCCTCATAAGCTGCCAGTATCTGCAGTGTGGTGTAGGAATACAGCTGGCCTCAGATCCTTTGTATCCCAGACTCAAGAACCATAGGGTGGTCCTTGAACTTCTCCAGGTCCCTTCTGCCAGGGACTTCAGGATGGACCACTCTCCCTGGCTGAAATGTGGAACACATTTTTCACATCTTGTCCTGTCCTGACTTGTTGCACCATGCAACTGCATGTCCCTGAGAGTGATGTGCACCTTTGGTGCCCAGTGCCCTCTGCTAAGAAAGGGCTGATGATAAAGGTGAGGAGATGGGGTCCCATTTGGAAATCCAAGTGCTGTTTATTATCAGCGCATGCATAGTGGGTCCAGCCTCAAATATGTTCCAGGGATGAGAGCCAAAATGAGGCCAAGGATCCAGGGTTATATACCAGACCTGAGGGTCAAGGTCCAATAGGAATGTGGAAAAATGGTGCAAAAGGGTGGCTAGGAACTGGGGGGACTAAAAGGATCACAGGGATGGGATAGTGCAGCAAAAATAACACAATGGGGTCCATTGAACCTCCTAGAAGAACATTCTAGGAGGAGTGCATATATGGTGAACGAGGGCTGAACAGGGTGACATAAACTTAACAAACCAGCAGAACAATGAAACCTAAGAAATATTAACATGTGGCTGCAAAGGCCCATGGGAAGAAGGTTTTTCTCACCCTAATCTAAGAGGGTGTATCTCCTATTGGCAGGCCCCTGGGCCTTCATACTGACTGGTCCAATGACTACTGTAGGAATAATCTCTTTAATTTGTTCAAAAGCTTGTTGCTATTAAGGACTCCACTTGAAATCAGTCTTCCTCCATGCCACATGTGTTGGGGGTTAGGTTTCTTTTCTTTTTCACCTATAGAATTTTTTCCCAAGGGTTGCTTGGCAGCTAATTGCTGGTACTTATCAGTGCTCAGCTGAGACAAAAAAGATGGACCCTGGTATTTGGCTACACCCTTTGTCTCTTCGAGTTTCTCTCGAGGGGGGGAGAAAGACGGTGCTGGAAAGCAGCTTCACTTTTGGTGTGGTCTGCATCGGGAGAAGAGGGGGCTGCCGTTGCTGCGTGGGTTTCTCACTGGCACCACCGGGATTTGATCCTGAAGGAAGCTACCATCATCTGCTCGTGTGTCCAGGAAGATCCTGATTCCTCCTTTGCTGCCCTGCTGGAGCTGTCTCAGCCCTGTCCCACTGCCTCGGCGCTGTTTTAGAGCTGCTCTGCACCGCGGGCCCGCACTGCCCTCCCTGCCAAACACCCCTGCCCCCCAGTGACCACCGACGGAGCACTGAACTTCTTCTGATCCACCAGCCCGGGATACCTCACCGTTCCAGCTTGGTACCTTTTTTTGGAGCCCCCAGAGACCAGACTGCCTCGAGTTTTGTGGGACCAAGCTCCGTCAAGGTCCCTGGTTCTGTTTTCGCTATTAATTGCTGTAGTTGTTGTTGTTTGTTTGCCTTGTTATACTATTAGTAAAGAACTGCTATTCCTATCCCCATATCTCTGCCTGAGAGCCGTTTTAATTTTCTAAATTATAATAATTTGAGGGAAGGGGATTTGAATTATCCATCCCAAGAGAGGCCCTGCCTCTCTTTAGCAGATACCTGTCTCCTTTCAAAACCAAGACAGATTTTGGCGCCCAAACGTGGGGCTTGAGGGCATTGAGAGAAAAGGAATAACAGTTCTTAAGTGACCTGATTTCTTGTTCATTCTTGTTCACTGGATATAGAAACCATGTTAGGTAACGCCATGTGGTCTAACTTATCCTGGTTGGTGGCATGTGGTTGTGGCTTTATTTTGCCCATTTGCAGGCCCTTACCTAAACATGGGCCCTATAACAAAAGCTACTGTGGCTGTTATCCAGTTTGTTTTATGGGCTGATAAGGTGAGGAATTCACTGATTTTTAACTTGCTCTGGACAGCAGGCACGTGGATACGTGGCTATCACATACTAAGTGGGTGTATTTGGGGTTATTTTAGGAATGGTACACTCTGTGAGGAAATGACAGTGAGGGAAGTTTTCCAGACCTTTAGCCAGTTCCTTATGCCTACTCTACCAGCTTTTGAAGAGTTCAAATTTCCTCTAGAAACTAACCAAATGTTGCTGATGATCCTAGCTTATTTAGCTTTCAAAGATAAGGTGAGGTCAATTTGGAGCACTGCACAGACTAGGGATATTGCTGTAGGGCCTGATACTGTCCCAGAGGCTGGAGATACTGCTGTGGGGCCTGATACTGTCCCAGAGGCTAGAGATACTGCTGTGGGGCCTGATACTGCCCCAGAGGCTGGGAATGCTGCCATAGAGCCTGGGGCCAATGCCCCAGAGACTGGAGATGCTGGCCCACTGCCTGACCCTGCCCCGCAGCCCACCCCAGAAATGAACCACCCCGATTGGGTGGGGGTTCTAGTGAAAGAGATACGTGAGATGGGCCAGGTGCTGAAAGAATACACTTCCCCAGCTGGTGAGAAGCCCTCCCCTTGCCCTGAAAAGGGAGAATCCGATGGTGCAGCAGTGGAACCCACAGACGTTACAACCGTCCAGGTTCCAGCTGAACCACAGTGTAATAAGTAGAATAGATAAATTCGTGTGGATTTAAGCTACTAATAAAAAGCTACCTGAGAATGCTTCTAGGATTCTAAAGTTCCTAAACACATCTACAACAAGACAGAGCTAGAAGATGGCCCGGCCATTAAGGGTGGAACTCTCACTTCACAGCTCTTCAACATCAGATACTGATCTTGGTAGAGATCCTGGACGAGCAAGATCACCCCTCCCAAGATGAACTTCGAAAAAAAAACCATCAAGGAACCTTTTCATGCAGACAGGACTCTTTTAGAAACAAAGCATATTTGGACTTTCAACAGGCTTAGCCTTAGGGTAAAAAAACCGTATAAAACCCACGGGCTGAAACATAGCAATGTGGCAGAGTTCGGAAAGTACTTTTGTACCGCCTCTCTGTCCACCCGGCATTCGATCGATGTTGTTTCTTTTTATTGTGGCTTTATTTCAGTGTTGAAATTGTGTTAAATAAATTTTGTTGTTTTATTTTAAATTGGCCTCTGACCATTTATAACAGATTTGGTGCCGTGACTCGGATACAATTTGCTGCGGAGGAATCCCTTTGCACGGGGGGCGCCCTGCCGGTTTTTCGGCAGCCCGGCAAAGCAAGAAACCCCTTCGCACCTATTGTATTACGAACACAAAAATTAGATAAAAACGCCACAATAAAAAGAGAGAAAGCCTGGATCCAGCAGAGAACCCGAGAAAAGACAGGGAAAGGTCTTTTCGGAGCCGCAGCAACAGTTTTTCACTCATAAAATATTCTCCGTGCACGAAGATCTCCAAGCAAGAAAATTGCTGTAAGTACTGCCTAGCTGAGTGAGTGTGATTGAGTGGGTGAATGAGACGTGGCCTGGCCACGAAACGAGAGTGGACCTGAAAAGCCGCAGTTCCAAATTTCCCGCGAGGGATTTAGTCAGCTGACAGGGAAGCGAATCAGGAAAGCTCGTTCACTCATCAAAGCCCAGATTCAGGGGAGTCTAGGGGAATCGATCACAGGAAGCAAAAAGAAGAAAGATACATTCCTTTTAGGTTCAGGAAATTAGTAAACTCTTTTTGCTACGGGCTAGCAAGTCCAGGATGCAAACCGAAGATTCTTTCCTCAGACAAACAGACCCCCGGTTCAGCTCACCAGAGGGGTAAGTAGGCCGAACGATTCGAGACCCGGTTTGCAAATTGTAACAGTCAGGGAAGAGATCCCTGCTCTTAGCCAGAGCTAAGGCTAAGAAAAGAATTTAGTGTTGCGATCCATTATCAAAAGGTAAAGTTTTTTTGTTTTTTTTTTAAAAAAATGGGGCAAAGAAAGAGTAAACATCAGAAAGAATCAGAGAAAAGGCATGCTCCCAGAAAAGGAAAAGGTACCTTCGAAATCCCACCAGAAAGCCCACTGGGATAGATCTTAGAGCATTGGGAGAAATGCCCCTCTTTGAAAAGTAAGTCAAAAGAAAAAATGACTTATTACTGTATCAAAGTTTGGGGGGGTAAAGAAATAAAAAAAATGTGATTTAGCCAATATTCGGCACATTTGAAAAGTAGATATGTAAGATTCTTTGCAGCTATGTAGAAAGAAAAAAATCAGTAACCTGCGAAGAAAGAGAGTATGCCCAAGTATAGTTAGAAGCCAGAGCAAGACTGTTTGCACTAAGAACTCAGAGGGAAACTTCAGAAAAAAAAGATGAATAAGATCCACTAGAATTTCTCCCTCCCTTTGTATCAGCAACCCCCTCTGTTCCTCTGAGACCTGTTAACCAGCCTAAGCCTGCCTTGAGTCCTTTGCAGGGGGCTCAGTTCATGGGACCAAGTCAAGCCACATCCCTCCCTCCCTTTAATCTCTGGAGAACGTCCCAACTGCCTGCCCCGCTCCTATCCCTGCCTCCAGAAAGAACCCCAGACCAAGAACCCCTTCCCATACCTTTAGACGCACCATCAAAATGGGTAGCGCCGTCTCCACAAATTCCAGGGGCGCAGTACCCGCAAGCGGCAAGACTACAAGTCCCGAAAGCCTCCTCGCAGACTCCGCCTTTCCCACAGCCACAAGAAGCAGTTTCCCCCTAGGAAAAAGCCCCGATTTCTCAGCCACTTGTTCCCCCGCAGCCCACGGGAGCCAGAAAAACAGCTCCAGCGGGCTCTCCTCCAGCTAGCAGGACTCGAAGAAGGGCCAAGCTCATGAGTGAAGGGGGGAGTGAAAATAAAGAAGACAAACATAACCTCTTCCCTTTACGGGAAATCCCTACCGCACCCAGAGTTATCAGATTCGTAAATGTTCCACTTAACACAAGAGATGTGAGAGCTTTTAAGAAAGAAATGGGGCGATTATTAGATGACCCATTCAGAGTAGCAGAAAGGCTGGAGGACTTCCTAGGAAGTAGCATATACACCTTTGAGGACCTTTTGTCCATTTTAAGGACACTATTCAACCCCGAAGAAAGAGATTTAATCCGACAGGCTGGGATCCGAGACTAGGATCGCCGTAACCCCCAAAGCACACCCGGAGACCTAAAATGGCCTAGCCAAAACCCGGGATGGAGTTCCCAGACTGAAGAAAGTAGACAGAACATGATAGACCTCAAGAATATAATTATCCAGAGAATACGGGAGGCAGTGCCGAGGAGACAAAATATTAGTCGGGTGTTTAAGGAATGCCAAAGAAAAGATGAATCTCCCTCAGATTGGCTGGACCGACTCCAGAAAAGCCTACAGGTATATTCTAGAACAGACCCTAATTCCCCTATTAGAGAAGTGTTGTTAAAAACCCAATTTGTTGCAAAGTCTTGAGAAGACATAAGAAAAAAATTAGAAAAAATAGAAAACTAGCAAGACAAGAACTTACAAGAATTACTAAAAGAAGCCCAGAAGGTATACATGAGAAGAGATGAAGAAAATCAAAAAATACAAGCCAAAGTTCTTGTTGAAGCTGTGAGAGAAGTACAAAAGCAAGAGAAGAGCTGGGAACAAGTAAGAACAACGCAGAGAAAAATAGACCGGCAAAATAAGAACCCAGGGCCAAGGGGAGAACTCCCAGAGTGTTATTATTGCAAAAAGAAAGGTCACCTAAAAAGAGATTGTAGAAAAAGAATAAATGATGAGAAAATTTTTCAAGAAAATTAAGAGTGTCAAGGGCTTTTTATTTTGAAGACTAGAACATCAAATGAGCCCTTAGTAAAGTTGAAAATAGGTCCCCAAAAAGAAGTAGTAACATTTTTAGTAGATACAGGGGCAGAGAGAAGCACAGTACAGAGACTGCCCAAAAGCTGTTTAAAAAGTGAAGATAAAGTAACAATAGTTGGGGCAAAAGGAGATCCATTCAAAGTATCAATAATTAAAGATGTAGAGATTGAATCAGATATTAAATTTTGCATAGAGAATTTGCTTCTAGTAGAAGAAGCAGACTATAATTTGTTAAGTAGAGACATGATTATAGCACTAAAGATAAATCTGATAGTAAAAGATTCACAATTAGTAGTAAGCCTATACAAACTGACTACTGAAGATGAAGACAAAATTAATCAAAAAGTTTAGTGCTCTCAAGGAGAAGTGGGGAGATTGGCAATAGAGCCAATTTCAATTGAAATAGAAAAGCCTGAAGAACCTATTAGAATTAAACAATACCCCATATCAGTAGAAAAGAAGAAGAGACTAAAACAAGTAATTGACAATCTAATTGAAAAAGGGACTTTGGAGCCTTGTATGTCAAGGCACAACACTCCCATCCTAGCAGTAAAAAAGACAGATAGAAGCTATAGGTTAGTTCAAGATCTCCGAGCAGTGAATGAGAGAACAAAAACAAAGTTCCCTGTAGTAGCCAATCCTTATACCCTGCTAAATAGGGTATCTCCAGAAGATGTTTATTACAGTGTAATTGATCTTAAAGATGCGTTTTATGCGTGCCCTCTAGCCGAAGAGAGCCGAGATTATTTTGCATTTCAATAAGAAGATCCTGAAACAAACAGAAAACAGCAGCTTAAGTAGACATCTCTGCCTCAGAGATTTGTAGATTCTCCTAACCTTTTTAGTCAGGCTCTTGAACAATTACTAAGTCAATTCATACCAGTTGAAAGAGCCAAGTTATTGCAATATGTTGATGACCTACTGATAGCAAGCCAGAGGGAGGATCAAGTAAGAGAATGTACAATTTTGTTACTAAATTTCCTAGCAGAAAAAGGATTAAAAGTTTCAAAATCAAAATTACAGTTTGTTGAACCCGAAGTAAAATACCTTAGACACTAGATTTCAAAAAGTAAGAAGAAACTAGACCCTGAGAAGATTGCTAGAATTGTAGCGCTGCCCCCTCCCAAGACAAAAAAAGAGATCAGACAGTTGTTAAGATTGTTAAGATATTGCAGACAATAGATCGAAAGATACAGTGAAAAAGTAAAATTTCTTTATGAAAGACTAAACACAGATAGAGTAAAATAGACAGAAAAAGATGAAGCTGAGTTTAAGAAGTTGAAAGAAGTGCTGATAACTGCTCCTGTTTTAAGTTTGCCAGATGTAAAAAGGCAGTTTCAGTTATTTGTAGATGTCAGCAATCACACTGCTTATAGTGTTCTAACTCAGGACTGGGCAGGGACAAAAAAACCTGTAAGATATGTCTCTAAACTTTTAGACCCGGTAAGTAGAGGATGGCCTACATGCCTACAATCCATCGTAGCTGTAGCGTTGTTAGTAGAAGAAGCCAAAAAAGTAACATTTGGGGCCCCCCTAGTAGTTTATTCACCACATAATGTGAGGAGCATTCTGCAACAAAAAGCAGATAAATAGCTCACCGACGCCAAACTCCTAAAGTATGAAGCTATCCTGGTACACTCACATGGTTTAGAACTCAAGACAACAGCTGCTCAGAATCCAGCCCAGTTCTTGTTCAGAGAAGCATTAGAAAAAACTGTTCACAACTGTACAGAAATAGTAGAACTGCAAACCAAGGTAAGACCAGACTTAAGAGAAGAAGAATTAGAAGAGAAAGAAAAATAGTTTGTAGATAGATCAGCAAGAGTATTAGAAAGTAAAAGAAAATCAGGATATGCCATAGTAGATAGAAAATCAGGGGAAGTGGTAGAATCAAGACCCCTGAATGCAAGCTAGTCTGCCCAAGCCTGTGAGTTATATGCAGTACTAAGGGCACTCAAGAGATTAAAAAAGAAGAGAGGCACTATTTTTACAGATTCAAAATATGCTTATAGAATTGCACACACTTTTAGTAAGATATAAGAAGAAAGAAGTCTAATTAACACCCGAAGACAGAGATTAATTCATAAGGAAATAATAAAACAAATTTTAGAAGCGATTAAGGGACCTGAAGAAATCTCTATTGTCCACGTCAGAAGACATCAAGTAGGTATGCAATTCCAGACCAGGGGAAATAATCTAGCTGACAAAGAGGCAAAGAGGGCAGCATTACTCACAATAAGTATCCCTGAGGCTGAGAGAGAAGAACTTCAAGAATATCCCCCATGCCCCTCTCAGAAAGAAATCGAAGAGTTTAAAAAGATAAGGGGTAAACTAGAGGAGGGGAGGTAGAAATTACCTGATAAAAGAGAGTTAGTTTCAAAAGAATACACCAAGAAAATTCTGAAAAGATTGGATCAGCAAACGCACTGGGGAGCCCAGGCTCTAGCAGAACAATTTTTGAAATTCTTCAGATGTAAAGAGATTTATAAATTAGCCAAACAAGAAGTGCACAGGTGTATAGTTTGCCAGAAGATTAATCGAGCTACCTACAGACAAACAACTTTAAGGGGACGCCCAGTTGCTTATCGCCCGTTTGAAAGAATCCAAGTGGACTTCACTGATTTACCTAAAGTAAAGAGATATAAATTTCTATTAGTAATAGTAGACAAATTAACTCACTGGGTAGAAGCCTTCCCTAAGGCAAGAGCTACTGCCCAGACAGTATCAAAAGTATTGCTAGAAGAAATTATCCCTCGCTATAAGATAATAGATCATATCGATTCTGATCAGGGAACACATTTCACCTCCAAAATTATCAAACAGACTACAGAAGCTCTAGGAATTCGATAGCAATACCACACCCCTTGGCACCCCCAAAGCTCTGGGCAGGTAGAAAGAATGAACCAAACGTTAAAGACTCAACTGTCCAAATTAATGATAGAAACAAAGATGTCTTAAGTGAAATGTCTTCCTTTAGCTCTTTTGAACATAAGAACTATGCCTCATTCAAAAACAGAGTTGTCACCGTTTGAAATGCTCTATAGAATGCCTTATAAACATGGAATGCCTGTGGGACACCCTCAAATAGAAGATACCCAGATTCAACCATACCTAATTGCCATAAATAAAAATTTACAAGATCTACGAAAACAAGGGCTCATTTCTCAAAGTACCCCTTTAAAGTTTACAATACACAAAATAAATCCGGGTGATAAAGTCTTAATAAAAACCTAGAAAAATATACCTCTGGCACCTCACTAAGAAGGTCCCTTCACTGTTCTTCTCACCACAGATACAGCAATTAGGACAGCAGAAAAAAAGTGGACCCACGCTTCAAGAGTAAAGAAGGTAGACTCACAATACACTACTCAGAAATGGAGAGTGACCTCATCACCTAGAGAGCTGAAAGTCAAGTTGCAACGACACCGATGAATGAGGGGGATCAGATAAAGTGTGAAAGACCAGATTGTGAATGTTTTCCCTTTGTTCACTTCAAGTGTGTATATTGTAAATTGATTTAAGTTGTTCATTGCAAAAGGGGGCGTAAGCCAAAAAGATTATGTACCAACTGTTTAGAAAAAGAACAAAAAGAGACTAGCCATTTCTTAGTAATTGCCACTAACTTAAGTCTGCTAGAGTTAGATTCTCCAGAATAGTATTATATATATGAAAAGGGGACAAAGGAGCAATTAGACGCTAAAGTTGAAGTGCTCAAAGTCGAGTGCAGAAAGACAATCAAAGTACCTTGCTAGTCCGATACAATCAAGTTGTCCCAGTAGAGTGCCTTTAAAAGAAAGTTTGCAGCTCAGACTGACAAGACTCCAGAAGCATATGCCTGCTGCCGAGAAGATGGATTACCCCGCCGCGGGCTGCTACCCCGTAAGCGAAGAGAAAAGCAGAGGCATGTTGTAGTGGAAAGTCCTCGTAGTCCTGAGCCGAGAGACAGGGGGACCCCCCTCCAAGAGCCCACAGAGGCTGACCCTCAAGAAGAGATGTGAACTATAGTTAAACATGGCACCAGAAAGAACCTGAAGTATCAAGAGCATTATGATTGTCCCAAAGATAAAAGAAAAGAGTATTATTTCTTTTATGACACTCAATACTAAATTTTGTGAATCAGAAAAAGGAGTAGAATGCCACGACTCAAAAGGCAATTACTAAAGAAAGGCAATCCAACACACACGAATTTATTTGAGTAAATAAAAAGGTGGGGGACTGTAATAAGTAGAATAGATAAATTCGTGTGGATTTAAGCTACTAATAAAAAGCTACCCGAGAATGCCTCCAGGATTCCAAAGTTCCCAAACACATCTACAACAAGACAGAGCCAGAAGATGGCCCGGCCATTAAGGGTGGAACCCTCACTTCACAGCTCTTCAACGTCAGATACTGATCTTGGTAGAGATCCTGGACGAGCAAGATCACCCCTCCCAAGATGAACTTCGAAAAAAAAAACCATCAAAGAACCTTTTCATGCAGACAGGACTCTTTTAGAAACAAAGCATATTTGGACTTTCAACAGGCTTAGCCTTAGAGTAAAAAAACCGTATAAAACCCACGGGCTGAAACATAGCAATGTGGCAGAGTTCGGAAAGTACTTTTGTACCGCCTCTCTGTCCACCCGGCATTCGATCGATGTTGTTTCTTTTTATTGTGGCTTTATTTCAGTGTTGAAATTGTGTTAAATAAATTTTGTTGTTTTATTTTAAATTAGCCTCTGACCATTTATAACAACAGGACCAGTCACAACCAGCCATAGTTGCCCCTGTAGAAACAAAGAAGTATAAGATGAAATCAGAGCACCCAGGTAATAAGGATAAGAAAGGAGGGCCCTCACAGCCCACAGGGAAACCAGAGGTTGAGATTGTCACCGAGTCCCTGACTTATGAAAGCCTACGTAATCTGCAAAAAGATATTGCACGACGGGGACGTGAGGCTTATACAACTTGGTTACTTCGGGTTTGGGACCTTATACAGGCGTGCAACTGGATGGTGGTGAGGCAAGGAACTTGGGACCCTTGACCCAGGACTCAGGGGTGAATCAAGTATTTGTAAGGGAGCAAGGGCCCCTTCCCCTCTGGGAGCGACTTCTAATGAGTGTAAGGGAGAGGTTTGTCCACAGAGACAGAATGCAGGAGCACCATCATAGAAGTCATTGGAAAACCCTTGAAGAAGGGATCCAACAGCTGAGGGAAGTTGCAATATTAGAGGTACTCTTTGGGAGGGGTGGACAGCATGACAATGACTCTGACAAGGTCAGGTGCACAGGGCAGATGTTGTGGAACCTGGCAAGTAAAGGGCCATCTCAATACACCACCTTCATTGCAATGATCAATCCTGATAGCAACCGAGAGACAGTGGGTTCTGTCGCCAATAGGCTCAGAAACTATGAGAGCATGATCAGTGGCCCAATGCAGGCTCAGGTCTCTGCTGTGATTAAGGAACTCAGAGAGGAGATGAGTGAGATGAGGGAGGAGATGAGGAGGAACAGTTCCCATGCGGCACCGGTGCGAGTCACAGGCCCCAGAGCCAGAGCCCAACGCCCTCCAGCTAGAGAGAGAGGGTACACCCCAAGGGCTGACCTGTGGTTTTTCTTGCGTGACCATGGGGAAGACATGGGAAGGTGGGATGGAAAACCCACTTCTGCCCTGGCAGCACGGGTGCGTGAGCTCAAAGAGAGAAACACTAACCGAGGGGGTCCCGCTAAAATGAAGGTAGCCTTAACCTCCCATGACCGAGCCACCAGGTATTATAGAAGTGAAGATGATATGTCAGATCCCCTTGAAGGAACCTCTACGATGTATGCCCAGGAAGGGAATAATAACCAGTGCTAGAGGGGCCCTGCCTCTAGCCAGGAAGAGGCACGGGAAAACCGAGTCTTTTGGACTGTGTGGATTCGATGGCCTGGCACATCAGAGCCACAGAAATATGAAGCTTTGGTAGATACTGGTGCACAGTGTACCCTGATGCCATCGGGACATGTGGGGGCAGAACCCATTTCCATTGCTGGAGTGACAGGGGGATCACAGCAACTGACTCTGGTGGAAGCCGAGGTGAGCCTGACCGGGAAGGAGTGGCAGAAACATCTGATTGCAACCGGCCCAAAGGCCCCGTGTATCCTGGGCATTGACTTCCTCGGGAATGGGTATTACAAAGACCCTAAGGGACTCAGATGGGCTTTTGGAATAGCTGCTGTGGAGGCAGAGGGCATCAAGAAATTGAACACCTTGCCTGGACTGTCAGAGAACCCATCTGCAGTAGGACACCTGAAGGTAGAAGAACAACGAGTGCCAGTTGCAACCTCGACGGTGCACCGCCGGCAGTATCGGACCAATCGAGATGCTGTGATCCCCATCCACAAGATGATCCGGGAGCTGGAGAGCCAAGAGGTGGTCAGCAAAACCCACTCACCCTTCAACAGCCCCATCTGGCCTGTGCGTAAGTCTGATGGAGAATGGAGACTGACTGTGGACTATCGTGCATTGAATGAGGTGACACCACCACTGAGCGCTGCTGTGCCAGACATGCTGGAACTCCAGTACGAGCTGGAGTCCAAGGCAGCGAGGTGGTATGCCACTATTGACATTGCCAATGCATTTTTCTCCATTCCTCTGGCTGCAGAGTGCAGGCCTCAGTTTGCGTTCACATGGAGGGGCGTGCAGTACACCTGGAACCGACTGCCCCAGGGGTGGAAGCACAGTCCCACCATCTGCCATGGACTGATCCAGGCTGCACTGGAAAAGGGAGAGGCTCCAGAACATCTGCAGTACATCGATGACATCATTGTGTGGGGGAACACGGCAATGGAAGTGTTTGAGAAAGGGGAGAAGATCATCCAGATTCTGCTGGAAGCTGGCTTTGCCATCAAGAAGAGTAAGGTCAAGGGACCTGCCCGAGAGATCCAGTTCTTAGGGGTAAAGTGGCAAGATGGACGAGGCCAGATACCCACAGAGGTAATCAACAAGATCACCGCAATGTCTCCACCAACCAACAAGAAGGAAACACAAGCTTTCCTAGGTGCCATAGGCTTTTGGAGAATGCACATTCCTGAGTACAGCCAGATTGTGAGTCCTCTCTACCTGGTTACCCGCAAGAAGAATGATTTCCACTGGGGCCCTGAACAGCAGCAAGCCTTTGCCCAGATCAAGCAGGAGATCGCTCATGCGGTAGCCCTTGGCCCAGTGAGGACGGGACCGGAGGTAAAGAACGTGCTCTACTCAGCAGCCGGGAACAATGGCCTGTCCTGGAGCCTTTGGCAGAAAGTGCCGGGTGAGACTCGAGGCCGACCACTGGGATTCTGGAGCCGAAGCTACAGAGGGTCTGAGGCCAACTACACTCCCACGGAGAAAGAAATCTTGGCCGCCTATGAAGGAGTTCAAGCTGCCTCAGAAGTGATTGGCACGGAAGCACAACTCCTCCTGGCACCCCGACTGCCTGTGCTGGGGTGGATGTTCAAAGGAAAGGTTCCCTCTACCCACCATGCCACCGACGCCACATGGAGCAAATGGATTGCCCTCATTACACAGCGCGCCCGTATTGGAAACCCAAACCGCCCTGGGATTTTGGAAGTTATTACCAACTGGCCGGAAGGTGAAAGCTTTGGTCTCATGGACGAAGAGGAGCAGGCACAAGTGACACGAGCTGAAGAAGCATCACCGTACAACCAACTGCCAGTGGAAGAGACACAGTACGCTCTTTTCACTGATGGTTCCTGTCGCATTGTAGGCATGAACCGGAAGTGGAAGGCAGCCGTGTGGAGCCCCACATGACAGGTTGCACAAGCCACTGAAGGAGAAGGTGGGTCGAGTCAACTTGCTGAACTCAAAGCCATTCAGTTAGCCCTGGACGTTGCTGAAAGAGAGAAGTGGCCAAAGCTTTACCTCTACACTGATTCGTGGATGGTGGCCAATGCTCTGTGGGGTTGGCTGGAAAGGTGGAAAAAGGCCAACTGGCAGCGTCGGGGAAAACCAATCTGGGCTGCTGATGAGTGGAAGGACATTGCCACTCGGGTAGAGAAGCTGCCTGTGAAAGTCCGCCATGTAGATGCCCACGTCCCCAAGAGCAGAGCTAATGAGGAGCACCGAAACAATGAGCAAGTAGATCAGGCTGCCAAGATAGAAGTATCAAAGATAGACTTAGACTGGCAGCACAAGGGAGAGCTGTTCCTAGCTCGATGGGCCCATGATGCTTCAGGACATCAAGGCAGAGATGCCACGTATAAGTGGGCACGAGACCGAGGGGTGGATCTAACCATGGACAGTATTTCCCAGGTTATCCATGACTGTGAGACATGTGCTGCCATCAAACGGGCCAAGCGGGTGAAGCCCCTATGGTATGGGGGACGATGGTCTAAATATAAGTATGGGGAAGCCTGGCAGACTGACTACATCACCCTTCCCCAGACCCGCCAAGGCAAGCGCTATGTGCTGACCATGGTAGAAGCCACCACTGGATGGCTGGAGACCTACCCTGTGCCCCATGCTACTGCCCGGAACACCATCCTGGGCCTTGAAAAACAAGTCCTGTGGAGACATGGCACCCCTGAGAGAATTGAGTCGGACAATGGGACCCATTTCAAGAACAGCCTTGTGAACACCTGGGCTAGAGAACATGGCATCGAATGGATATATCACATCCCTTATCACGCACCCACTGCTGGGAAAGTTGAACGATGCAATGGCCTGCTTAAAACCACCTTGAAGGCACTGGGTGCGGGGACTTTCAAGAACTGGGAGATGAATTTAGCAAAGGCCACATGGTTAGTGAACACCAGAGGTTCCACCAACCGAGCAGGCCCTGCCCAGTCTGAGCCCCTGAGAACAATGGATGGGGATAAGGTTCCAGTGGTACACATGAGAGGTATGCTGGGAAAAACTGTTTGGGTTTATCCTGCCTCCAGCAAAGACAATCCCATCCGTGGAGTTGTCTTCGCTCAGGGACCAGGTTGCACTTGGTGGGTAATGCAGAAAGATGGACAAACCCGATGCATACCTCAAGGAGACCTTGTTTTATGGTGAACTACCCATACCACTGTATCTGTACCCATATCTGCATGTATATATGTATATAATTAAGGTAGTGCATGTATGTATATAGTTTAGAGGTTTAAATTCAATGTAATATGTTGGTAAGGGAAAAAATTCGGGGTGGATTAATGTTGGGGGTTAGGTTTCTTTTCTTTTTCACCTATAGAATTTTTTCCCAAGGGTTGCTTGGCAGCTAATTGCTGGTACTTATCAGTGCTCAGCTGAGACAAAAAGATGGACCCTGGTATTTGGCTACACCCTTTGTCTCTTCGAGTTTCTCTCGAGGGGGGGAGAAAGACGGTGCTGGAAAGCAGCTTCACTTTTGGTGTGGTCTGCATCGGGAGAAGAGGGGGCTGCCGTTGCTGCGTGGGTTTCTCACTGGCACCACCGGGATTTGATCCTGAAGGGAGCTACCATCATCTGCTCGTGTGTCCAGGAAGATCCTGATTCCTCCTTTGCTGCCCTGCTGGAGCTGTCTCAGCCCTGTCCCACTGCCTCGGCGCTGTTTTAGAGCTGCTCTGCACCGCGGGCCCGCACTGCCCTCCCTGCCAAACACCCCTGCCCCCCAGTGACCACTGACGGAGCACTGAACTTCTTCCGATCCACCAGCCCGGGATACCCCACCGTTCCAGCTTAGTACCCTTTTTTTTTGGAGTCCCCAGAGACCAGACTGCCTCGAGTTTTGTGGGACCAAGCTCCGTCAAGGTCCCTGGTTCTGTTTTCGCTATTAATTGCTGTAGTTGTTGTTGTTTGTTTGCCTTGTTATACTATTAGTAAAGAACTGCTATTCCTATCCCCATATCTCTGCCTGAGAGCCGTTTTAATTTTCTAAATTATAATAATTTGAGGGAAGGGGATTTGAATTATCCATCCCAAGAGAGGCCCTGCCTCTCTTTAGCAGATACCTGTCTCCTTTCAAAACCAAGACAACATGATAGAAGGGTATACAATCTGACCGTAGCCTGGAAATATGCCTTCTCCAAAATGCCACAGTGCCAGGAAAGCCTGTGTTTCCTTCCTGTTGGTCAGTGGGGACAGAGCTGCTATTTTGTTGGCCACATCCACCAGAATCTGACACTGTCCATTTTGCTATTTTACTTCTAAAAACTGAATTTCCCGGACAGGTCACTTAATGTTACTCTGTTTTATGGCAAAACTAGCCTTCAGGAGGGTCTGGATTATCTTTTCCCCTTTCTCAAAAGCTTCCTCTGCTGTGGCACCAATCTGCTGCCTTGGGACTCCCGCTCTTACTTAAGTTCCAACATGTTCAGGATGGCAGCACTCAGTGATGGTGTGACTTCATTCAGGCCATGACAGTCCACTGTCAGTGTCCATTGTCCACAGGACTCAGGCAGGGGTCATGTGGGTCTATTGAAGGGTACACGAGTCTAGCTGAGCACACCAAGCTCTCCAGCTCACGGATCAGCTCATGGACAGGGTCCTGAAGTCCCAGTCAGTGCCATGTTGCCAATGGGACACTGTTGTGCTGGCCATCAGTACTTGCTGTCTTCAACCCTCAGCAGTCCCACAGTAGAAGGGTCCTCTGAAAGACCAAGCAAGGGATTCAGCTGTCTTAATTTCTTCTGTCTCTGCAGCAGCTCTCCCAAAGCCCAATGATGTCCTTTTGGGTCCCTGAAATACCTCTCCTGAGGTGATCTATGCCAAGGATACGTGACAATGGAGTTTTTCTGCCACTCATGCCCAGTCAGGAGCACTTCAGCTTCCAGTATAGTCCCTGCTGGGATCCCCGTGTCACCCCAGAAACAGAGATGGATTCTGCCCCCTGCATGATGGCATGTGTGTGCACCAGTGTCATTGTCCCGGTTTGGAACAGATTAGGGGGAGAACCCCTAAAGCAAACCTCCCCCACCCCCTCCCCCACTCCCAGACCTGGGTTCGGGAGGGAAGAAAAACTCCTTGGAGGGAAAGTGGAAAAACCTATTTTATTAACAACACTCCCCACACAAAAGGAAAAAAAAGAAGGAAATTGGTACTGTGTGAGGAGAGGCGCTGATCTTCTCTGTCGAGCTCCAGAAATCCCCGAACTTTCCTCAGGTCAGGTCAGGTCAGTCCAGAGCCGGTCCTAATCTTCGGGAAGGGGAAAGAAGAAAGAAAGAAAAAACGAGCCGAAAGTAGCAAGAAAAATAGCAAAAAGCAAAAAAGCACGCCAAGCAGAGCAAGCCGGGCCAAAAAGTGAAAGTAAAAAAAACAGCCTGCAGCCGTTTCCCCCCCCCCCCGCCCCCGCCCCCAGCAAGGGCCCGCCTATCAAGCCGCAGTCCTTGCCGGAGGGAAAGGGAAAACAACTGCCAACAATACAGCCCCACGATGTAGGATATAGAGTAGGAGTCGCCTGCTAACCCAGGACATTCCACCCCTTATCCTACATCGTGGACACACAATAAAACTTCATTCCACTTACTCAGACTTCCAACACTTACACATTTCCATCTGTCCTACTTGCTCAGATCCTTGACACTTTCAAGTTTCTTTCTGTTCCATATCTGACTGATTTAACGCACATATGAATCTTACCCCACATTCAGATCTCCCTGAGGTACACATCGTATTGTTCCATCTTCCTGCATTATCCACCATGTATAGCCCGGTCCTTGAGCAGAGACAACTCCACGGATGGGTTTGTCTGTACTCGAGGCAGGGTTGATCCATACTGTCTTTCCCAACAAACCTCTAACATGGGCCACTGGGGCTTTATCTCCATCTACTATGTTAAGGAGCTGAGACTGAGCAGGGCCCGCTCGGTTGGTGGAACCTCGGGTGTTAACTAACCAGGTGGCCTTTGCTAGGTGCTGCTCCCAGTTTTTTAGGGATCCCCCACCCAATGCTTTCAGGGTGGTTTTTAACAACCCATCGTATCTCTCTACTTTACCTGCAGCTGGTGCATGGTATGGGATGTGATATACCCACTCAATGCCATGTTCCCTAGCCCAGGCTTTAATAAGATTATTTTTGAAATGAGTCCCATTGTCTGACTCAATTCTTTTGGGAGTACCGTGCCTCCAAAGGACCTGCCTTTCAAGGCCCAAGATGGTGTTGCGGGCTGTAGCATGGGACACAGGGTAGGTTTCCAACCATCCCGTGGTGGCTTCTACCATGGTCAGCACATGGCGCTTGCCCTGGCGGGTTTGAGGCAGTGTGATATAATCAATCTGCCAGGCCTCCCCATACTTGTACTTAGACCACCGCCCCCCATACCAGAGGGGCTTCATCCGTTTGGCTTGCTTAATGGCAGCGCACGTCTCACAGTCTCGGATAACTTGAGAGATGCTGT
Organism: Acrocephalus scirpaceus scirpaceus; assembly: GCA_910950805.1. Lineage (NCBI taxonomy): Eukaryota > Metazoa > Chordata > Aves > Passeriformes > Sylviidae > Acrocephalus > Acrocephalus scirpaceus. The sequence goes on from CAJVGK010000050.1 coordinate 174,160, forward strand.
CCATGGTTAGATCCACCCCTCGGTCTCGTGCCCACTTGTAGGTGGCATCTTGACCTTGGTGACCTGAGGCATCATGGGCCCATCGTGCTAAAAACAACTCTCCCTTGTGATCCCAATCTAAATCAATCTTTTCTACCTCTATTTTTGCTGCCCGATCTACTCGCTCGTTGTTTTTATGCTCCTCACTAGCTCTGCTCTTGGGGACATGGGCATCTACGTGGCGGATTTTCACAGGTAGTCTTCCTACCCTGGTAGCAATGTCCTTCCACTCCTCAGCAGCCCAGATTGGTTTCCCTCCACGCTGCCAATTAGCCTCCTTCCACCTCTTCAGCCATCCCCACAGGGCATTGGCTACCATCCATGAATCGGTATAGAGGTAGAGCCTTGGCCACCCCTCTCTCTCAGCAATATCTAGGGCTAGTTGAATGGCTTTGAGTTCAGCAAATTGACTGGATCCACCCTCCCCTTCAGTGACCTCTGCGACCTGTCGTGTGGGGCTCCATACAGCTGCTTTCCATCTCCGACTCATCCCTATGACACGGCAGGAACCGTTGGTGAATAAAGCGTAACGTGCTTCCTCTGCCGGCAGCTGGTTGTATGGCGGAGCTTCTTCAACCCGAGTCACTGGTTCTTGTTCTTCATCTGCAACACTGAAACTTTCACCTTCGGGCCAGTTTGTAATTATTTCGACAATTCCAGGGCGGTTCAGTTTCCCAACTCGGGCGCGTTGTGTAATGAGGGCCATCCACTTGCTCCAGGTAGCGCTGGCGGCATGGTGGGTGGAGGGAACCTCTCCTCTAAACATCCACCCTAGCACCGGTAGTCGGGGTGCCAGGAGGAGTTGGGCTTCCGTACCAATCACCTCCGAAGCAGCTTGGATTCCCTCATAGGCGGCCAAGATTTCCTTTTCCGTTGGGGTGTAATTATCTTCAGACCCCCTGTAGCTCCAACTCCAGAATCCCAGCGGTCGGCCTCAGGTCTCACCAGGTACCTTTTGCCAAAGGCTCCAGGACAGACCCTGGCTCCCGGCCGCAGAGTAGAGTACGTTCTTTACGTCTGGCCCCGTCCTGACTGGGCCGAGGGCTACCGCATGAGCAATCTCCTGTTTGATCTGGGTGAAAGCTTGTTGCTGCTCAGGGCCCCAATAGAAGTCATTTTTCTTACGGGTAACGAAATAAAGGGGGCTCACAATCTGACTGTACTGTGGAATATGCATCCTCCAGAAACCTATAGCACCCAGGAAAGCTTGTGTTTCTTTTTTATTCGTTGGGGGGGACATAGCTGTGATTTTGTTAATGACATCTGTAGGGATCTGTCGCCGTCCATCCTGCCATTTTACTCCTAGAAACTGGATCTCCCGAGCAGGTCCCTTAACTTTACTTTTCTTAACTGCAAAGCCGGCTTCCAGGAGAATTTGGATGATTTTCTCCCCTTTCTCGAACACTTCTGCTGCTGTGTCTCCCCACACAATGATATCATCAATATATTGTAGATGTTCGGGAGCCTTATCCTTTTCTAATGTGGCTTGGATCAGTCCGTGGCAGATAGTAGGACTGTGCTTCCACCCCTGGGGCAGTCGGTTCCAAGTGTACTGCACTCCCCTCCATGTAAAGGCAAACTGAGGCCTGCATTCTGCTGCCAAAGGAATGGAAAAAAATGCATTTGCAATGTCAATTGTGGCATACCATTTTGCTGCTTTGGACTCCAGCTCATACTGGAGTTCCAGCATGTCTGGCACCGCAGCGCTCAGTGGTGGTGTCAACTCATTCAATGCACGGTAGTCCACAGTTAATCTCCATTCTCCTTCAGATTTACGCACAGGCCAGATGGGACTGTTAAAGGGTGAGTGGGTTTTACTAACCACCCCTTGACTCTCCAACTCTCGAATCATCTTATGGATGGGAGTCACAGCATCTCGAGTTGTCCTGTACTGTCAGCGATGCACTATAGAAGTGGCAATTGGTACCCGTTGCTCTTGTACCTTCAAGAGTCCTACTGCAGATGGATTCTCAGACAGTCCAAGCAAGGTGTTCAATAGCCGGATGCCTTCTGTCACTACAGCCGCTATCCCGAATGCCCACCTGAGTCCTTTTGGGTCTTTGAAATACCCACTTCAGAGGTAATCTATGCCCAAAATGCATGGGGCCTTTGGGCCAGTCACAATGGGGTGTTTCTTCCACTCCTTTCCAGTCAGGCTCACCTCTGCTTCCACCAAAGTAAAATCTTGTGATCCCCCTGTCACGCCAGCAATAGAGACAGATTCTGCCCCTACATGTCTTGATGGCATTAATGTGCACTGTGCACCAGTATCGACCAAGGCCTCATAGTCTTGTGGTTCAGATGTGCCAGGCCAATGAATCCACACAGTCCAAAAAACGCGGTTCTCCCTAGCCTCTGCCTGGCCAGAGGCAGGGCCCCTCTAAGCCCGGTTATCTTTCTTTTCTTGAACATATGTCTTAGAGGTGCCTTCAAGGGGGTCATCATCACACCTGGCAGTTTGGCTACGGGCAACTGGAGCCGCTTCCCTTTTGGTGGAACTCCCTCTCTCAGTCTTGCCTTCCTTTATTTCACGCACCCGTCTTGCCAGGGCAGCTGTAGGTTTCCCATCCCATCTGTTCATATTTTCTCCGCAATCCTGCAGGAAGAACCACAGCTCAGCACGTGGAGTGTACCCTCTCTCCCTTCCCGGGGAGCGTCTACGTTGGGTACCAGAACCTCTGATTTGTACTGCTGAGATTTGGAGAAGGTCCTCTCTAATCTCCTCCCTAAGTTTCTTATGGTTCTCATCTATCTTATCCTCCAATTTCTGTAGGCGTGTCTCCACAGCTGCAATTCTGGCATGTGTTGGGCCATGCACAGCATCTGCATACGCTCGTAGCTTCTTTGCCATGTCCAGCACAGTCTCCTCCATGTCCTCCCGCTTCATTACTGCTAAAGCAGGGGCATATTCAGATGGCCCAAGTCGTATAAGTTTCCTCCACATCACAGGCGTACATGGTATCAAGTCTGGGTTTCTAGTGTTTAGGTCATCTGCGAAGACCATCTCTGCCACTGCCATCTCTCTCAAACGTTGAATCCCCTGTTCTATGGTCTTCCATGGGGTTTGCTGCATATAAAGGTCGTCTGCACACAAATATCTTTCTGCCACACTCCCTAGGACCCGTACCCAGAGACTGCACGGACTGGACCCTCTCATCATCTCCTGGTCGATGACTGGATCATGTGACAGGGATCCCAGATGTCTCGCTTCAGTGCCATCCAGAATTGTAGCCTCGCCTGCAGCATCCCAAAGACGGACTAACCAACTAATTATAGATTCATCAGGTTGTCGCCGATAGTCCTTTCTTAGGCCCCGAAGGTCCTTCAGGGAAAAGGCATCAATATTGGCCTCTGATCCTGTGCTAGGAGCTTTGGCTTCTGATGTTGGTGAAGGTCCTTCCCTTGGGTCATCATCGTCCACTGGCCGATCGGTTTTGTGGGTGTGTTTCTTTGCTGGAGCAACTGCCAGGGGCTTAGGCTTACTGTCTGGTTTAGCTGCTGATTCAGGCTCAGGTTCCAGTGTAGCTGCTGGCTTCATAACTTGGGTGTTGGCTGCAGCCTGAGTGACTGGGGTGGCTGTTGAGTTGTATTCCCCCCCCCTGCCTCTGTCTGCTGCCCTACAGTACCTAGCAGTGTGCGATAAGCATATGCCAGAGCCCAGCTTACAGCAACAATCCTTTCCCCCTTAGAGCCATCCTGGTATCTCTCTTTCAGGTATTTCCCCAGCTCCACTGGATTCTGAATTTGTTCCCGTGGAAAATCCCAAACTACAGGTCAGAGAATTCCCTGAGGAGTTGGCCATATTCTCCCATTCCTCCACACCACTCAGGATTTCCTCTGCCTGGTCAGGAGTTTCATCAGCCCTCTAGAAATCTCAGCCCATATTCTAGAGAAGCTGCGACTGTATAGAGGAGGCTTACCAAATTAAATACCAGAAGATGGTTTCTTTAACAGTCAGGGGAGACTGAACATCTCCTAACCACTCAAAAAAACGAAGAAAGCAGAGGCCGAACAAACCCTGCCCCTGCTTCCCCCCCAGCAAACTGAGTACACAACCACAAGATTGGACCATAGATTATGGGAGTAGATTCGAGCATCTTAACTACCTTCCTATAAAACATCACCACCAAGCCCAGTCCAATAAATATTCTGGTTAGTACCCCACGGCTACACAAACTGTATTAGGAACAGTACCAGAGCTATTTCTGGGTGAGGAAGTAGCCCTAGGCACCACAAAGGTATTAGATTTCAAGAAACCCCAGGGACCAGAAATATTGGCAGACTTTCATCCCGTATAACATCATAAGTCCAGAGAAACCCATCCTAGCACACCCACGAAACAATTAGCACCACCATACTATTATTTAGGTTTTTCCACTTTTCTCTGGCCTTTTTCCCGCCAATGCACCAAGAAATGTCCCGGTTTGGAACAGATTAGGGGGAGAACCCCTAAAACAAACCTCCCCCACCCCCTCCCCCACTCCCCAGACCTGGGTTCGGGAGGGAAGAAAAAACTCCTTGGAGGGAAAGTGGAAAAACCTATTTTATTAACACAACTCCCCACACAAAAGGAAAAAAAGAAGGAAACAGATACTGTGTGAGGAGAGGCGCTGATCTTCTCTGTCGAGCTCCAGAATCCCCGAACTTTCCTCAGGTCAGGTCAGGTCAGTCCAGAGCCGGTCCTAATCTTCGGGAAGGGGAAAGAAGAAAGAAGAAAAAACGAGCCGAAAGTAGCAAGAAAAATAGCAAAAGCAAAAAGCACGCCAAGCAGAGCAAGCCGGCCAAAAAGTGAAAGTAAAAAAAGCCTGCAGCCGTTTCCCCCCCCCCCCCCCCCCCCCCCCCCCCGCCCAGCAAGCCCAGTCCTTGCCGGAGGGAAAGGGAAAACAACTGCCAAGACACAATACAGCCCCACGATGTAGGATGTAGAGTAGGAGTCGCCTGCTAACCCAGGACAGTCATCTAAAGCCTTGTGCTCCTGTGGCTCTGCTGTGCCAGGCCATGGATCCAGGCAATCCAATAGACCCCACTCTCCTTTTCCCACACCTGTCTGGAGCCAGGGCCCCTCTAGCTCTGATCACAGTACTTGTTGCTTGCTTCTTGTCAGTAGGACATGGAGGTCCCTTCCAGAGGGTCAGAAGTAACATCAGCCTTTCAATTCTGCCTGAGGACTTGCCCAGTGGAAACTGAGTGGCATTTATTCTTTAACAGTTTTCTCTGGAGGTTAATTTTCCCTCTCAACTCACATGCCTGTGCTGCTAAGGCAGAGGTGGGTTTTCCATCCCACTTCCTCATGTCTTCACCATGGTCAGGCTGGTAAAACCACAGGTTACCTCATAGTGTGCCCCCTCTCTCTTGAGCAGGGGGCACTTGCTCCCTATAGACTCTAGTCTGTACTGGTGGGGCATGGGGCACTTCTTTAAATTGCTGGTAGTCTCCTTTAAATTGCTGGAGGTCCTTTCCACAGATGCAGGCCCATAGGGTGAAAATGATATTTTCTTCACATTGCCATAGTTTGGTCACAAGTTATCCACTCTTTGTTCTCCTCCTTTCCATGACATCACTGCCAATGAGTTGGTATATGGTGATGGCACCTCTGTAGGAACTTCCACCACATGGTCAGTGTACACTGAACCTCATCTGGATCTACAGAGGACTGTAGGTCTGGACACAATCCTGTGCCACGTGCCCCAGGAAGATCCTGCCTGAGCAGAGAGGTTGGACCAGATGACCCACTGGTCCCTTCCAATGAAACTGATTTTCTGATTCTGTGAAAGCAGGAGCAACTCACAAGTGATGATGGAATACGGACAACTGGGGGAAAGAAAATTCTGCCAGTTACAGGGAGAAATGATGGCATAGGGAGCAGGACAGGGATACAGAGAGGGGCAATGATACAGGGTGGGATGATGGCACAGGGAGCAGGACAGAGCAACAGAGAATAAAGCAGGAAGAGAAGCATGAGATAAACAGCAAGGATGGCAGGGAGAAGGTTCCTCACTGGACTCCATAAAATTACATCACAGAACTGATCTGACTGCCTTCCACGACAGGACAGTTCCTGGATGGATGAGGGGAGTGAAGTAGGTCCAGGCTCCCTTGGCAGCCCTTCGGAAGGACCCAGCAAGTGGGAAAGGTGGGCAGGGAAGAGCCTCACCTGTCCTGCCACAACCCACAGGGCTGGGAGACACAAAAACCAGATGAGAGCAATACAACACAGTTCTGTTTCCTCCAAACTCAAACCTGGAGAAAACTCCATCCATCCCTTCAGGAACACAAATTAGGTTTCACCTCCCAAACCCCAAACATTTTGAGTACATTTGCGCCTTGCAGATTGTGCCAGACCAGGACATTTTCTTGGTTAATCTCCAGAGGCCCTTCCAACCCCAACTATTCTTTCACTACCCAAAACACAGGCAAGGGTTAGGGTTAGTTTCCTGATCCTTCTCCTTTCCCATTTCAAAATCCTCATTCAAGGAAAAATGAGGTATCAGAACTGGCTGGATGTCCCCAGATTCCCTCCCTAAACCCTGCAGCAGCTGCCAAATAGAACCTGCCATGTCTGAGTGAAAATATTTTACTTTTCATAAAAAACATGAAAATGCTGTTTTTATCTCTAAACCCTTGAACTGTTTCCTTCCCCATATCACTTCAGAACAGGGAATTTCTAAACCTTAAAATCCTTCAGAAAAATAACATTCAGAGTTTAATTTTATTTTCGTGCAAGCAAGACTCTGGTCTTGTAGGATTTGGAGATGGTCACAGGGAGTAGCCCAGCAAAGGAAAATTATGGGCCCGGGAAGGGTAAATTCTGCACAAGTTGAAGTCTTGAGAGCAAAGTACCTGCCTTGCAGATGTGCTGCAAGGAAACCTAAATAAGTATCATCATCATCATCTCTTTATTTATAAAAGGTGAAACACTGACCTCTTGCATAACACAGCCCAGACAAATTACGGAAAGTAAATCAACATTTTAAAGCAGCAAATCCATGTTCCAGAGAATTCCCTGACACAGGAGTAATAAATTCACTTTCTGGTTCAAACCAAATCCACCTGATCTCCCGTTTGAGTTCACCTGACACCAGCTAGAGCTTGGGAAATGTTTCCTCCTCTGCTGATGCCTCCTTTGGTCCCAAGTCCCTTTCACTGCTGCTGTGCCTCCTCCTTGAGCAGCTCCCCAGATGAGGAGGTGCTGCAGGTACCAGAGCAGAGATTCCCCTGCAGCCCTGGAGAAGAACAGAGTGAGGCAGGTGTTGCCTCTGTGCCCCAAGTGCCCCCGGACCTGAGGGACTCACCTCATGGAAAGGGACCTGGAGCAGTTCCTGAGGGACTCACATCCCCCCAGCCCATCTCCCCCAGGAGCTTTTTCATCAGGTTTTCTCTTCCTGTCCCTTCAAGGCATGAGTGATGGAGCAGCCTGGGGGGGCACCTGGGGTCAGCCAAGGCCACCCACCCAAACCTCCCCCACTTTAGAATCCCAGGCTGGTTTGGGTTGGAAGGGACTTCAAAGGTCATCTCAATCCATCCCCTGCCACAGGCAGAGACATCTTCCACTATCCCAGGTTGCCCCAAGCCCTATCCAACCTGGCCGTGGACACTTCCAAGGATGGAGCAGCTGCAGCTTCTCTGGACAACCTGTGCCAGGGTCTCACCACCCTCACAGGCAGGAATTTCTTCCCAATATGCCATCTAACCCTGCCCTCTGGCAAGTGAAAACCCTCACCCTCCATCCTGTCCCCTGCAAAAGACCCTCCCCAGCTCTCCTGGAGGCCCCTTTCTATATTATATCTTATATCCCTATTATATTTATACCTATATACATATCAGTCCAAAAAGTGGCTCAGGCCACTGCGTGACTAGTTGGGGCCAACTGGGGTAGCCCCTTTTGGAGGGTGCAGGGGAGTGCTGTGGATTTGGGCAGATCTATGGGTTATTTTAGAGGGCCTCAGGAGGCTTTAGAGGGAGGTCTGAGAGGGTCCCGAGGGTTTATAGGGTGTTTGGGGCAGGGAGGGACTGTGGAACGTTTTGAGGGGACTCTGAGGGTATTTGGGACCTAGTGGAGAGTCTGTAGGGGATGGAGGGGGTCTCTGGGGTTTTGGGGAGGGCTATAGGAGTGCATGCTCCAGCTCCCCAAAGTCCTCTCAACCTCTTCTGCGCCTGACAGGATTTGATCTCCACCTGTCAGGGAAGCTCATCAGACAGACTCTGTTCCCGATTCCCATGAAATTTTGGATGTGCACAATATGCAGGACTGTTGTTCCTGCAATTTCCCTGGCTCCAAGTGGGAGCACGGGAGCCACACGAAGAAGGGGGCGGGGGGGACTTGTCCACCCCCCACATCTGCAATTGCAGGTTTAATTCAAATTTTAATTAAAGGCTGAACTGTTGCTGATAACTGTGATAGGGTCAGGGTCTTTCTCTACATCGTCGTTATCATGCCAATGCCCAGAAGACACTTAAGGGGCGCTTGGGGGGCGGTTAGGGGGTGCTTGCAGGATCACTAAAGGGTCTGGAGGGGCACTTAGGGGTCGGGGAGGCAGTTGGAGAGCACTTGGGGGTCCGAGGGGGCACACAGGGGGCATTTTAGGGGCAAGTAGGGGATGGGGGGGACGGGGTGGGCGGCCGGACTTAGGGATCCTGAGGGACACTTGAGGGTCAGGAGAGAGAAACTGGGGGTACTTGTGGGGCCATGGGGGCCACTTACGGTTCAGGGAAGCACTTGGGGGCAGCTGGGACCGAACCTAGGGAACAGTCCCGCCTCTGACGGGGATCTCAGGGGCCGCAGGGCATGACGGGAACGGCAGTCCCGGCTCTAAAGCCGGTCTACGGGGCCCCGCGGTATTTCGGGAGTTGTAGTCCAGGCAGTGAGTAAACTGGCGCGGAACGAGCAGCCAATGGGAGGCGGGAGGGCCCGAGGGATTCTGGGGGCTCAGGTGGGGTTTCTGGCCCGCCCCCCCATGACCCTCCCCAGCGCCCTCGGGGGGGGGGACACCAGAAACCCCCGGCGGCCGTGAGGGTGAAGAACACAGGTGAGCCCCGCCCCCACGGGTCTGCGGGTTCTGCAGCCCGACACACCCAATAACCCCTCCAGGCGCCCCCTTCTTAGTTCCCACAGACCCCCGCAACCCCAGAACATCCTACAGCCCCCCGGACCGTTAAAGACTCTCCAAAGCCCAAGGGTCCCCCAAACCCCTTCCTGGACTCCCAACATCTTCTACAGACCTCCTCCAACATCCCTAGAGTTTCCCCCCCCCCCCAAAAAAAAATCCCATAGACCTCTTCTGGACCCTCTATAGACACCCAGTGCCCCCCAACCACTCCTGATTTCCAAGCGCTCTCCATATACCCCCTAAACTCCTTCTGCAGCGTCAAAACCCCTCAAAACTCCACAGACCCTCATGGACCGACTAGAGACACCCAGCACCTCACCAACACCCTCTTTTGAGCCCGCAGAACTCCCAAAATGCTCTTGGGGAAATTTGGGAGGAGAGGGCAGTCCCAAATGTGGGGGAGTTAAAGGAGGGGATTTTGGGGGTCTCCATCACCTCCCTAGTGCAGTTCTGAGGTGTCATGGCTTTATAGGCCCCACCATGAGTTGGGGGTGCCCAGGTGGGCATTCCAGGAGGGTCTCGATGGCCCTTGAGTGGGGAAAGGGAGAGCAAAATGGGGATTAGGGGCATTTTGGGGGAGGTGCAGGGGCAGGCCCCCTGAAATGTGGGGGCAGGGGTGTCCTACCGAAGGCGTCTCGTTATGTCCCGGCGCTGGCATTGCAGCATCCAGAGGAGGGGATCCTGCAGAGGGCCTGGGGGGCCTGCATGTCACAGGGGGTGGAAGTCCCATGAGTGTTCTCCCAGCCCCACATGGGACTTCCTAAGCCAGAAGTGTCTCCCCAACCCACAAGTGCCCCCTCAGCCTCTCAAGGGACCCTTGACTCACAACTGGCCGTCCTGGCCATGAGGGCACCTCGAGCCCCACTAGTAACCCTTCTGACCCAAAAATGCCCCCCAGCCCCACAAGAGTGCCTCCAGACCTATCAGTGACCACTCTGACCCACAAATGCCCTCCAGCCCTCAAGTGACCCCATGACCCACAAGTGACTCCCTTGCCCCCAAGTGACCCCATGACCCTCAAGCACCCTCCAGCCCTCAAGTGATTCCCTTGCGCACAAGTGACCCCATGACCCATGAGTGACCCCATGACCCTCAAGGACTCCTCTGGTGCCTCACCCATTGGCTGCTGCAACGGCGCCCCCTGTAGGGCATCACGAGCACTGCGCCTGACTGGCTTTGGGCCCTCACAGGAGTCACGTGACCTTGAGCCTGGCCCTCCCCAGCGCAGGGCCTCCGGAAGCGCCTCCCTTGCACGCCGCAGGACATCCTGGGAGTCACATGACTTCCAATCTGGTGCACATCGCTGAGCCCCGAGGCAGTCATGTGGCCCCCAAAATGGCTCCTGCAGCAAAGGGCCATGGGACTCTCGCTTCCCACAGGGTGGCACCTCCTGGTGCAGAGATGCACAGCAGCTGCTGCTGATTTGCCAATGGGCCTTGTGGGAGTCACGTGGCTGTGAGTATCCTGCCCCCGGCAGGGTATCCAGAGAGCTGCTCCTCATTGGCCAGAAGGCCTTGTGGGTGTCATGTGACCTCCAACAGGGCTCCTGCCACCAGGGCTCCTGGGAGACAGCCTGGGGTGAAGATGCCCCCTGGTGCTTGTAGAAGTGTCTCGTGATTGGCCATGGGGGGGGGCCTCAGGGGGGTCACGTGACTCCCAGGAACCTGCTCCCTGCAGGACCCCGGGGGGATCACGTGACCTCCCCCGTTGCACTCCCTGCAGGGCGCCCTGGGAAGCAGCAGCGCCAAGCAGGGCCCTGCCCACCAGGGGCGTGTCCAGCGCTGGCTCCTCCCCTTGGCACCGCCTCAAGCGCCATTGGACGAGGAGGTCATCAAGGATGGATGTGCAGGGGGCGGAGCCACGCAGAAGCTTCGCCTTCTCTGGCCCGCGGGGGCGGGGCCTGAGCAGGGCCTGGCTGGGGGGAAGGAGAGAATTGGGGGAGGGGCGAGGACCCCCAAAATGCTGACCCTGCACTGCCCCCGCGGGGCTGGTGGTCTCGGGAGGAATTTGAGGGGTTGCGGGACGCACTTATGGGCAGAATGGGGGATCCGGGGCATCACCTGGGATGGGGTTTTGGGGATCCCTGAGGTGCTCTTGGGGAACACGGGGCAAGGGAGGGAATTGGGAGGCATTTAGAGGTCTGGGGCGGCATTTGGGGGTCTGGGGAGCACTTGGAGTCCGGGACAACACTCAGGGAGCTGGGGAAGCAGATTGGGGTCCCTAGGGGGTACTTGGGGATCCCAGGAGCACTTGAGGTCAGGCTGCTCTCTCACCTCTTTTGCACCAGACGCTCCGTTCGCTGCTCCAGGCTGAGAGTCTGCGGGAAGGATGCGAAGAGTGACGCGGGGTCCCTCCGAACCCCCCCAGATTCCTCTCCGGGGTCCCCCAAGTCGCCCCCTCGGCCTCCTCCGGACCCCTCAGGCCTCACCCGCTCCATCGCCCGCGCTCTCGTTTGGTTTCGCCCCAGCGCTCCGAGCTCGGGCGCTGATTGGTTAAGGGTGGGGACGGGCGGGCCCTGCGGCCAATGGGAAGTGGGGGAAGGCGGGAAGCGGCGGCGGCGGCGAGCGCCGCGAGGGAGGGGGGTCCCTGGGAGGGCTTTGGGGACTCCCGGAGGGGCTTGAGGACTGTAGAGGCACTGAGGGAGTATTTGTGGGGGTCCCTGGAGGGGATTGCGGGTCTGGGGGCACTGAGTGATACTCAGGAAGTTTTGGGGGTCACTGTGGTGGTTTTGAGGGTCCCAGAGTAGTTGTTTGGGATCCCCAGGGAAAGGTTTATGGCTGGGGGAGGTTGGTGTGCTTCTGGGCATCCTAGAGGGGATTTGGCCGTCCAGGAAGGTCGAGAGGGTTCCCATGTGCTTTGGGAAGTCCTTGGGGTGGTTAAAGTGGTAGAGAGCTGAGATCCCGCTGACCCAATCACCCCCATGGACCCCCTAAATCTCCCCTAGAGACTCCAAACCCTCCCAGGGACCCCCCAAATCCCAACAGGACTCTCTAAGCTCCCCTTAGATCTGTAAGCCCGTCCAAGGGAATTATACCAAAATTGGCTGGAAAATAAACTAACACAGTTTAAAGCATTAGAAAGCAGGCGTTCTTTATCTGCGCAGGACACACTGAAGGATTTCTCCTTTAATCTTATGTGTGTGGTGAAACTTTACAACAGGGCATGGTTCTGGAGGGACCACAAATGGGTATCTGGTGGTCATATTCACTGGATGCTTCCGTATTACATGTGACCTTTTCTTGAACGTTTTCCTTGGGCATGGACTGTTGCTTCTTGGTACATAACAAAAACCCCACCACATTCCTCATTACCTATTTCTCCACTGGCTCTAGCTGTGCTTGTGATCCTCTGTGCATACCTTTACATACTTTCTCTTTTTTTTTGCCAGTTAGTCTTTAAGCTCCATCCTGCACCTTCAGGGCAACTGAAAATTTCTCTGTGTCATTTATCAGGAACCCCAGAACCCTTCCAGGGACCCCCAACGCTCCCCAGGGACTTCCATCTCCCCGCAGGGACCTTGTGGTTTGGGGAGTTCAGAGGGCTGAGGGGATCCCCGGGTAGTTTTGGAGGATCTCCATGTGGTTTTGGGGGTCCCTGAATGAGTTTGGGCGGTCTCTGTCTCTGGGCAACTTTGAGGATCTCTGTGGGGTTCAGGGATTCCCCATTTTTATGGCTTCATTTAAAAGCAAAAGCCCTTTAATTCCCTGTTTGCCATCATCTCTCCTGGCTCCAGCTGATTTTCTTCAGCTTTTTCAGTCATTTGGGCCAGAATTTCCCATTCCCTGGAATTCCCCTCTGGGACTCGGGTCATTAATTTTGGGTAAAAAACATCTGGATTTGGTCTGTCCTTTCCCTGGGCTCATGGGGTCAGAGGTTACCATGGGGACAGTGATTCTGGGAGTTCAGGGAATTTGGGATGATCGCCGTGGGTTCTACACTTATTGTGACATCCCTGTGGGTCCCACATCTGTCACAACCTGTGGCACTCACATCTATCACAATGATGCTCTGGGTTCCACTCCTGTCATGTCCCATCCGTTACAGGATCCAGCTGCCAGTTCCCAAATTCTCTGGAACTGCAGGTCATGCCCCCTTGGCTCCTCCCCCCACCCCCCCATCCTGAAATTCTGCTGAATCTGCCCAAATCTGCATAGTTTAGCTGTGGCTTGGGTATTTTTATTTGGGTATAAAAAGAGTGATTTTGGGATAAACACTCTGTGTCTGCAGGATCCTGGAAATTCAAGAACCAAGGGGCTGGTGAGTGGGGAAGAGTGGGAAGGCTTCATCCCGTATTTATTCCTGGCTTTCCCTATTGTTTGGGGATTGGCAGAAATTGAGGCTTTTTTCCCCCACATTTCGGATTTTTTTTACCCTTTTGCTTCTCCAATTTTATGACATTTCCCCACAAGTTTCATAATTTTAACCTTTTTCGGGATCCCCAAATAACCCTTTTTCTTCCAAAATGTTGGGTTTAAACCACTTTTATTCCCCAATTTTTTTTGCCTGTTTCTCCCAAAATCTCAGGAGTTTTCCCCTTTTTTGCACTTTTCCCCCAAATTTCAGATTTTTTGCCCTCATGCCCAAAATTGTTGGGTTTTCCCCCCCTTTTTGAGGCCAAATTGAGCATTTGGGAGGATTTGTGTGGGAGAAGGTGAACGAAGGGTTTTTCTGGATGTTAAGCCCCATTTTGATCCAAATTTGGGGGATGTTGGACAAAAAAATAACCATTTTGACCAAAATTGTGGGGATTTGGGCTAAAATTCTTCCTTTCCATAAATTTTTAGTATGGATTTGGTGGAAATGGAGTATTGAGGTGGCATCAAGGGGAGGGATTGGTGGGAGGGCTGTGTCAGCCTTTTAATGCTGTTTTGACAAGAATGTAGATGAATTTGGTTTAAATTCATCTGGTTTTGGAGTGAATTTGATGAAGATGGAGACGCTGATGTGGCCTCCAAGTGGGGAGAGGAGGGGAGGATGGGGGGGAGGGATGGTTGCCTCAGCTGTTTAATTCCATTTTGACCAAAAGGGAGGGGATTGGGGGGGAAAAAATCTTTTGACTCGAAATGGGACAATTTGGGAAGAAAAACCATTTGGATCCAAATTTGGGGAATTTTCGACAAAAATTCATGGCGTTTGGAATGTTTGGGGTGGATTGGGGGCAGTGGGGCCAACAAAAAGCCCCCAATGGGGTGAAAAAAGGCATTTTGGAGTAATAAAAGGCGTTTTGGGGTAATTTGGGGGTTATTTGAGGCTTCTGGAGACAACTCAGGGCTCACATGGATTTTTCCCATAAAATAACAACTTTTAGTGATTTTGAGTTTTTTTCACAGGGATGGCACAAGATGGGATCTGGTGGCTCCTCCTTCCCTTCTGTGGTAAGCAAAACCCCTGTTTTCCACACAAAATCTCCAAATTTCTTGCATTTTGTACTTATTTCCAGGCTTTTTAGCACATAAAATGAAATCCTGAATCCCTGGGCTTGTTTTTGCCCAAAAATTTCCCTCTTCCCTCATTTTGCATTTTCTCCATCAACCTTTCAGCTGCAGATTTATTATTTTCTTTACAAAAAAAACCCTTTAAAATATTTTTTTAATCCAAAAGCCTTTAGAATTTTTTTTTTTATGAATGCCTCATTGATTTTCAAGGATAAATCCCCTTTTTCCTCACTTTCTACAGAAAAAAAGAAAGTGCATTTTGTCTTGGTTATTTCAGTTTACTTTTTGGTTGTGGATTTTGGGGGTTTCTTTTGAGCTAAAATTCAAATTATCAGTTTTGGTGTTTTTCCAGAAAAAAAACCCCAAGATCTATATGCTGGAATTGTATTTTTTTCCAGGGGAAAAAAAAAAAATCTATTTTAAAAAGGTGTTTTTTTAATGAAAAAAGCCTTTTACTTTCTCTTTTTTAAATAAAAGCAGTTGGTTCTTAAAGGAAAAAAACCCTTTTATTCCTTATTTTCCTGGGTTTTTTTCTAATTTTCATTAAAACCTCTTATTAACCAATTTTTAAAGATAGTTTTTTAAAGAAAAAACCCTTTTATTCCCTTATTTTTTAATTTTTTAAAAATTATTTTTAAAAATTATTCTTTAAGGGGAAAAAAGCCCTCTTGAACTCTGTTTTAGGTTTCAAGTATTTCTAAAGGAAAAAACCTCACTCACAGTTCTATTTTTTAAAATTCCAGTTGCTCATTTCCCTGTTGATTTTTCTTCAAAATCATCATTTTTTAAAAAAACCCTTTTTATGTATTATTTCAGAAAGCCTCCTTTAATCCTATTTTTTATTCAGTTAAATATCTTCCCATTTTTTTCCCCAAAACACTCAAATTCAATTTTTTTTTCAGAAAAAAGTCACCAATCACCAGAATTATCTTTTTTTACCCAACATCCCCAATTACATATTTTTTAAAATTTTAAAAAATCCTTATCACGGACTTTTATATATAGATCGAGTTTTAATCAATTTTTATATCATTTTGATAATTTTTTTCGTGGCATTCTCAAAAACTCCTTCTTTTTTAAAAAAAATAGAAGAAAATACCCACTCTTTTTCACCTGTTTTGGGGAAAAAAGGGCTCTTTTGTTGGTTTGTAGCATTAAAAAAATCCCTGAAAATATTTTTTGATCCTTTGAAAATATCTTTTATTTGTTTAGTTTTACTTTTATATATCTTTATATTTTTATTTTATTTTTTAAATATACATTTTAACTTATATAATATACTTGACATTTTAATTGGCTAATAATAAAATTAAATAGTGTAATTGAATAACAACGTTGATTAATAGGACAGTAATTGCTTATTAATACTTATCTATACTTTTATATGTTGTGGATATATTAATAATATACACTATAATAGTTATATATGAATGCACAATATAGTCTCTATTGTAATTGTATAAAAATACAATATGTGTTCTTCTATAATTATGTTGTTATTCTCATTATTCTTGACTTGCATTTTTAGTAAAAATTCAGTACAAAATTATTTAAATGTTTATATAGATGTATAAAAAATGTGAAATATAAAAACATTTTATATATTTTGTATAGATAATATATTAATATAATATATTAGTGTATTTATTAATATAGCACACTATATATTGCTATTATATGTAACTATATCCAGTTATTGAGAGGTAATTTTAAAATATAGAATACATATAAATTACTATAAATATAATTATATACATTTAGATTATTTTAAATAAATAAATAAAATCTAGGTTATTGTACAATGTAATATGACATAGAGTTGTATTATATTATATGAATGACATTATGTTATTGTGTTAGAATGTAATATCCACTATTATAATTGTTATATTAATTACATATAATGATAGATCATATTGCAATATAGTATAATATAATGGTATATTAACTCTATTCTGGTCTATAATATATTCTCTACCACTGTATATTTGCTCCTTATTGCTTATTTTTGCTTGATTTAAACTATTATTTTCCTGAACCATTTCTATGGAAACAAGAAATAAAATTTTTTAAAATCATTATCTGTATATTTTTATAGAGAAAATATTAATTATCTACTGTTGTATATAATTATAAAAATAACATGCAAATTTACTTTCTACTTTGATTAATACTGAAATAAATTCAATAATCACAGCAATTAATACTGAAATAAATTCAATAATCACAGCAGTTATTATATTACTTTAATTATTTTTAATATTTATGGATTTGCATTCAATTTTTGCTGATATTCTATTAAAATTAGGTAGAAAATAATACCAAAAAAATTACTATATATTTAAATATAAGTACTGTTCATTATAGTGTTATAATTAATAGATCTGTATAATAATAACATAGAAAACTATATAACCAAGTTATATACTGAAGAACAAGTATAATAATACAATAACAGGCTAAAATAGTAATTGACATATTTTTACTGATATATGAGTCCTATATTATTAATATTTTATCAGTGTGCTAATAAGTAGTAATATACTAAAGTGTATTACGTAATACTTTTAATATAGCAATACCATGGGATTTAATAATATAAATATCTAGTAATACTGTATTAGGCATAGTATTTTATATAATTAATATTAGTTAATACATTATTTCATATTATTACCACATTGATATATTTTATTAATTTGTTTATAGAACATATAAATAAGGGCTTACTATTTATATATTAATATTTATAGTTTTATTCAAATGTTTATTAACATAAATGAAGTGTAATTTCTATTACGATTATATATAAATAGACTATAATCTGGAAACTGCAGTCATATCTTTAATGTAACTTCAGTACAATTCCTACTATGAAAAAAGGAAAATTGATCAACAAACACATATAAAATTGATATTAAAAAATCAATATAAAAATATAAAGCCCCCTTTATATAACCCCTTGGTTAATATAGAAAGTTAACCAAAGCCCCCTTTTTCCCCCCATTTTCCCAGCGCTCTCCAGTGCCAGCTACCGGGGCCGAGAGTTCCTGGCCGTGTTCCCACAGAATGATGACGAGTCCCCCAGCGCGTACCTGCAGCTGCTGCTCACCTCCTATGGCCCTGCCAACACCCAGGTGTTGGTGATGCTTCGCGGTGGCTCCTTCACCCAGAATGTCACGCTGAGGCCGGATGTCACTGTGCCCCTGCCCCTCCCTGCTAACCTGGAACTCACTGGAAGCTGCACTTCCCATAAAACCTTGGTGGTCCAGGCCAGCGCTGACATCTCCGTGGTGGCCGTCAGCACCAAGACCTACACTGTAGGTGCCACTGCCCTCCTGCCTATGGAGAGTCTGGGAACCAGGTACTATGTGGTGACACCCCTTGGGAACAACACTTATGGCCTGACGGAGTTTGTGGTGGCCGCCGGTGCTACCACCACCGCTGTCAGCATCACCACCACCGCCACTTTCCACTATGCTGGGGCCACCTATGTCCCCGGTGCTGTGCTCCGCCTTTTCCTGCAGCCCTACCACAGCTTGCAGCTCCAGAGCAGCCAAGACTTCACTGGCACAGTTGTGGTGGCTGACACCCCTGTGGCCGTCCTCAGTGGCCACACCTGTGTCAAGGTGTCTGCTGGCTTTGACTTTGTGGTGGAGCAACTCCTCCCAGTGACAGCATGGGGGAGGAGCTACGTGGTGCCACCCAACCCACTGCAGACAGATGCGGACTTTGTTTATGTGGTGACAGATGAAGACAACACCATCACCTACAACACTGGGAGCAGGAATGCCACTGTGGCCATGGCGGCAGGGGAGGTGCAGACATTTGTGGTGAACCGTAACTCCCACCTGTACATCAGTGCGGTGGTGGCAGTGCAGGTGGTGTTTTTCTTCAGTGGGTCGTCTCCACAAGACCCTTTCCTCCTTGTTGTCCCACCTGTCACCACCCACTGCACTGCATTCCGCTTCAGCAGCATGCCCAGCCAGGATAACCGTGCCATCCTCATTGCACCCACCTCTGCCACTGCCACCACCACCCTCAACCATCAGCCAGACAACACCATGGCATGGCAGGCCATTCCTGACACAGATTTTTCCTGGGCCAGCATCACCGTGAGCCCAACGATGCAGAGCACTGAGAACTCACAGGTGCCCATTGGCCTCCTGGTGTTTGGGTTCCAGAGTCACACTGGATATGGCTTCCCTGGGCTCTGTGCTGCCAGTGAGTACAGTCAGTCCATTGTTGTGTCACCCCAATGGTTGGGTGTTGTCCAGTTGACCATTCATGTGTTTTCCCCTTCTTTTCAGTCCCCACACCGCTCTCCTGTGAGGATTTGGTATGCAAGGAGAGGTGTGACATGGTGGACGGACTACCAGAGTGTGTGCAGGAGACTTTCTCCACCTGTTGGCTCGCTGGTGGGCCCCACTACCGGACTTTTGATGGAAAAACCTTTGATTTCATGGGAACATGTACCTACACCTTGACCACCATCTGCAATCCCGATCCCACCCTTCCTGCCTTCTCTGTTGAGGTCAAAAAGGAGGAAAAGAAGAACTCCAAACTTTCCTCCATCCGCTCCATCACCATCCATGTCAACAACATCACTGTTACTGCTGTCCAGTCAGAGAATGGGATGGTGAGGGTAAGCAAAAACCATCATCATTCCCAAATTCCAAGTAATTTTATAGAATTTCACTGAAATTACATATTTAGCAATGATCTTGTGGGTCTTTTCCTAAATAATTCCAGGATTTGCTGGTGTGCAGGTGACCCTTGCATGAAAACACTTCCTGTCTTCTTAAACTCCATGTATTGCCCAACTTCTATGGTTTTTGGTTGTGTTGATGGTTGTTGTCCTGCAGGTGAACAACCACCGCTCGCGCCTCCCCATCTCCCTCTCCCATGGGAAGCTCCGCATCCACCAGAAGGGTAAATCCATGTTGATCCAATCAAATTTCAACCTGAAGGTCCTCTACAACTGGGATGATCATGTAGTGATTAAGCTTCCAGCTACTCTTTCTGGAAAAGTCTGCGGAATGTGTGGGAACAGCAATGGAAACCCCCAAGATGACGCTCTCTCTCCTGATGGAAAACAGGTGTGGGATATTGTGGAGCTGGGGAGAAGCTGGAAGGTGACCAGTGAGAGTGGCCACTGCCAGGACACCTGCGACGGTGATTGTGGGCGGTGCAGATGGGGCCAGGTGGTGATATACAAGGCAGAGACCTGGTGTGGGAAATTGTCCCAACATTCTGGGCCATTCCGTTCATGTCATGACACTATCAGTCCCAATATCTACGTAAAGAACTGCATCTATGACCTGTGTGCCAGTGAGGGGCGTCATGATGTGCTGTGCCACGCCCTCCAGATCTATGCTGATGACTGCCAGGAGGAGGGGATCAATGTTTCTGATTGGAGGACAACAGTGGGATGTCGTGAGTAGAGAATGGTTGGGTAAAAATACTCCTTGGTGTGGGTGGTGCCTAATAATTGTGGGACTAAAGATCCATGGGATCATGGCTTGGGAAAGGTTACAGCAGCAGACCTGAGCAGAAGGCCATGGAAGTCCAAGGAGATTCCACAAAGTCCATGTAGAAAGTCCATAAAGTCCATGGAGTCTCTAGAAAATCTGAGCAGGAAGTCCATAGAGACTCCAGAAAGTCCAGGTAGAAGCCCTAAGAAGTCTGTGGAGACTTCAGAAAATCCATGGAGTCTCCAGGATATCTGTGTAGATAGTCCAAGAAGTCTCTCCCACCATGTGCCACTCTACCCTGACCACTGTCTCCTTCTCTGTCCAGCTCTCACTTGCCCACCCAACAGCACCTACAGTACCTGTGGCCTCACCTGCCCTGCCACCTGTAATATCCCTGCTGTGTCATCCAGCTGTGCTGCTGTCACCACCTGTGAGGACACCTGCATGTGCCATGAGGGCTTTGTCCTTGATGCCAACACCTGCATCCCCCCCTCTGAATGTGGCTGTGTCTTTCGGGGTCTCTTCCATGGCCTTGGTGAGGAATTTTGGGGTGACCTCACTTGCACCCAACGCTGCATTTGTGATGCGGAGCAGCGGCAGGCGGTGTGCCGGGATTCTGGCTGTGGCACCCAGGAGGAATGCCGGGTGGAGGATGGGATTCAGGATTGTTACCCCAAAATTTTGGGGGTCTGCACTGCTGTTGGAGCCACCCACTATGAGACCTTTGATGGCAAGAGATTCATCTTCCAGGGGACGTGTGTCTACCTGTTGGTTGGGTTATGTGAGGACACCCAAAATTTAGTGGGGTTCCAGGTGTTGGTGCAGAATGGCCACCGGAGTGATAACCTCATGTCGTCCATTGCCATGGTGACAGTCAAAGTCTACAACAAAACCATCAGCATCAGCAGGGAACACCCTGGAAAAATTATGGTGAGTTTACAAAATGATCCCTTATCTTTTTATCACATTCTCCACCTCATCCCAAACCTCATCCCATTAACAAGTGATTAAATCGGAAATGTAATTAAATAATGTCATCTGGGTGTTCCAGCTGTTGAAAGCAGAATTGGAATTTGCCATCAGACCCAAATGTTATCAATTTTTATGGTTTTCTCCCCAGATTGATGAGTGGTTGATCAACCTCCTCTTGGGACTTGGACCTTCCATCCTCTTAAATCCCAAATTTAATTCCATTCAAAATTTAATTAAATCAATGCTTTTTGGTTCCTCTGGCTGTTGCAAATTGTTTACTATCAGACTGCAAATTTGATCACTTTTTATGGTTTTCTCCCCAGATTGATGAGCAGTTGGTCAATCTCCCATATCACCACAGTGAAAGAAAGATTGTTGTCTATCGTAATGGGCAGGACGCAGTGGTAGAGACCAATTTTGGCCTCGTTGTCACCTATGACTGGTACAGCCACGTCACCGCCATGGTGCCCAGTGGCTTTGCCAATGCCCTGTGTGGGCTCTGTGGGAACTACAATGGTGCTGCCAGTGATGACATGATGATGAGGAACAACCATGTGACATCAGACCCAGATGCCTTCGGGAGCAGCTGGAAGGTCACAGGTGTCCCAGGATGTCGTGAAAGGTCAACAGTGGAATGTTCCAGCACAGTTGCACCTTCCGGGCTGCAACACGAAGTATCTGGGATGGGATGTGAAATTATTTTGGAAGCAGATGGACCCTTTAGAGCATGTCATGGTCATGTTGATGCCCACCAGTACTTCCAGAGCTGCTTCCGTGACTCCTGCCTGTTCCCTGATCAGGAAGAAGGGATGTGTCCAATCATTGCCCTCTATGCCACCACATGCCAGGCTGCTGGTGTGTCCATTGGGAGGTGGAGGACAGATAATTTCTGCTGTAAGTTGGAATAATGGGAGGGACTTTCCTTCAGCAGTATCCAAAGGATCCTCAAGTCTGCTCCAAATCCATGTATGAAAATCCCAGAGGTGGGTGGGAATCTAATGGGAATTCCACCCAAAGTCTTGGTTGATCCAATAATCCACCCAAAATAAACCCTTCCTAAGGTAGACATTGTCTCATCTAGTATAACTTAATGCCTCAAAATCTCCAGTTTCTTGGTGTTGGCTATAAAAAGGATAATTTAAAGGACCAATCACCAAAAAATGCACCAAAAATAGTGGAACTGGGTTAAAGGGATCCAGCTTGGAGGTCAGTTGAGGACCCAATGTGGAGCAATCCTATTTTTTGAGTGAATGTTACACTTTTCTCCATGAAAATGTGGTAAATTGGATGGTTTAGCAGTAAGAATTTCTATTTTAATGGGCTGGGATATTTCTTATGTATGACCATTGGATCATCATTGGATGATGCCCCTCATCATATCCATGGGGACGAAAATTGAGGGTTTGCCATGAAACTGGGCTAAAAAACTCTGTATTTGGTGAAGTTTGCACCTGAATTCCAGGAAACTTCCAGGATTTGGCTTGGAATTTCCTGGTTCCTCATGAATCTCATTGTCTCCCGGCAGATATCCCCTGTCCTTCCAACAGCTCCTATGAGCTCTGCTCACACACCTGCCAGCACACCTGTGGTGCTGACTCCACCATGTGCCCAGGGCGGTGCCGTGAGGGCTGCATATGTCAGGATGGCTTCATGCTCAGCGGTGATGAGTGTGTCCCCATGTCCCACTGTGGCTGCAGCCACCACGGAGTCTACTACAAAGAGGGGGAGGCTTTCTACCCGACAGAGCAGGAGATGTGCCAGTGCCTCTCTGGTGGCACTGTGGAGTGCCAAAATACTTCCTGTCCTGATGGTGGCCCTGGGAAGGTCATTGATGGTGTCTTCCAGTGTCCCTCTCAGGTGTCCAGCACCTGCATGGCCATGGGTGACCGCACCTATGTCACCTTTGATGGGATGGCCTTCAACATCACTGGTACTTGTTCCTACATCCTCACCCAGACCTGCACGGCAGAAAATGTGAAATCATTTACTGTCACAATCCAGAAGGAGGCACGGCAGAAGGGGAAGGTCTCTGGGATCAAAGTGTTGTCTGTGGAAGTCTATGGAGTCACCTTGACCTTGAAACAAGGAAAGGGGGCAGATGTCACGGTAAGATGGCACTTTTTGTTCCAAATCTCATGGGATGCCCCCCACATTGGGTTTCCCTGATGGAAGGGACACTTCAGCCCATCTCCAAGCCCAGTCCATACTCCTTCTAAGCAAGATCTGTAAATGCATTAAAACTTTGGTTGGAAGGTGTTTTCCCTAAATTTTTTGTTCTACCTCAATCAGTCCTAAAAGTGTGTTTCCTTGATGAGGGGAGCCCTCACCCCATCTCCAAGATCTCCAAGTGGGATCCCCAAATCTGTCAGAATATTGTTTGGAAGGTGTTTTCCCCAAATTTTTCATCTCACCTCCTCACTGGAGGACTCTGCCTTCTCTGTCTCAGGTGGATTCCATCTCCCACCACCTCCCCATCATCCTGAACGAGGGACAGGTCCAGGTCTACATACATGGGACAGGTGTCCTGCTCCGCACTGACTTTGGCCTCGTTGTCCACTATGACCTCATCCAGCACGTGATGGTCACGGTCCCTCAGACCTACATGGGGCGCCTGTGTGGCCTCTGTGGCAACTACAATGGCCAACGCAATGATGATTTCCAGCTCTCCAGTGGCCAATTGGCTTCAGATGCAACAGCCTTTGGATCTGCATGGAAAACAATGGATACACCTTGCAATGATACCTGTCCCAAGGATGAGTGTCCCACCTGCACAGAGGAGAAAGTGGCAGTCCTCCAAAAACCCAACTACTGTGGCCTCCTCACGGCCCCCGAAGGTCCCTTTGGCTCCTGCCATCGCATGATTGACCCCATCCCGTATTCCCAATCCTGCATCCATGACCTCTGTATGACGGGAGGGGACACACGTATCCTATGCCAGAATATCCAGAGCTATGTCACTGCGTGCCAAGATGCCGGAGTCACCATGGGGCCTTGGAGGACACCATCCTTCTGCCGTGAGTTTGGGAGGGCACAGGGGAAAATGTCCCCTGTTTGGGGTTGGGAAGATCTCCAGGTGATACTGGAGTTTGGGGGGCACAGATGGGGAATGGGGAATGGGTGTGGGTGATAGCGGAGATACGCAGGACATGGGATGATGATGGGATGAGCTTTAAGGTCCCTTCCTATATAACTCAATCCATGATTCCATGAAAATTCCAGCCCTCGCCTGCCCAGCCAACAGCACCTACTCCCTTTGCACCAACACCTGTGCCAACACCTGTGCCGGAAATGCCACCACCTGTCCCCAGATGTGCACTGAGGGCTGCCAGTGCCACCAGGGCTTTGTCTTTGATGGACATAGATGCGTTCCCAAGGAGCACTGTGGATGCTTTAGGGATGGGGAGTACTACAAGGTAGTTTTTCTGGCCTTTTTTCCTGTTTTTAGGCATTTATACCTTTTTTCCCTTCATTTTTTCCTATTTTTATACATTTGCATCCTTTTTTCCTTCTTTTCCTTTTTTCTTCTTTTAATTTTATGTCCTTACCTATATTTTTTCCAGCATTTGTTCTCCTTTCTCTCATATTTTTCTGCATTTACCTCCATTTTCATGATGTTTTCTTTTTTTTTCCTGGCTTATTTATTTACATTTTAAAAATTAATTTTCCCTTATTTTTATGCATTTACACTTTTATTTCTTGCATCTCCCCTATTTTTCTGTCTCATTTTCCCAGCATTTTTCCCCTTTCCATCCCCCTATTTTTATGTCATATTTCCTCTCCATTTCCTTTCTTTTCCTCTCTTTTTAGGCAGTTTAATCTTTTTTGTTTCCTGTATTTCTCCCTGTGTTAGTCATTTGCATTTCTTTTTCTGCATTTTTTACATTTTTCCTATATTTATGCTTTCCGCCAGCATTTTCCCCTACTTTTATACATTTATGTCTTTTTTTTCTTGCGTTTCCCCCTTTTCCCCTATTTATAGGGAAGGTATGTATGTACATCCCTTTACCTTGCAATTTGTTCACTATTTTCCCTATTCTTCTGCACTTACATCCTTTTTTCTGCAGCTTTTCTTTTTATCGCATATTTTCATGGATTTCCCTTCCTCCCTTCTCCCTCCCCACAGCCCCATGAGATACTTCTCAGGGATCACTGCCAGCGCCGTTGCACCTGTGTTCCTGGCCATGGCCTTACCTGCCATGAGCACACTTGCACTGAGGACGAATCCTGTGAAATCCGAGAAGAGGTTTTGAGATGCATCAATAAAAGTGAGGAAAAATGAGGGAAAGGGGTGTTTTAGATGCAAAGTGGATCTGGGGATCCTTGAGGGGTTGACTGTGGAAAAAAGGGAAGGGGAGGTGGAGGGAACAGAATCCTTTGTCTGTCACTAAGGATCTTTCCCATGGTTTTCCATCACATGATTTCTCCCATGGTTCACTCCATGGTTGCTCCCATAGTTTCTTCCATCCCGTGATTTTTCCTATTCTACGGTCTTTCCCATCTCTCAGTTTTTTCTCTCACATGATTTCCCCCCACTTTTTTCTCCATCCTTTTCCCCAGCCCATGGCCTCCTGCAGTGTTTATCTCCTATTTTGCCCAGCCCACAGCTCATCTCACTCTCCCTCCCCTCCCAGACCCCTGCAAGTCCCTGCACTGCCGCCCCAAGGAGCGCTGCCAGCCCCGTGGTGCCCAATCCCGCTGTGTCCCAGCCCTGGTCGCCACGTGCTGGGCATGGGGTGACCCACACTTCCGCACCTTCGATGGCCTTGACTTTGACTTCCAAGGAACTTGCACCTACACTATGGCCGAATCCCATGGGAATGACTCTGGGCTGGTGCCCTTCAGGGTTGAGGCCAAGAACGACATCCGTGGTGGGATCCAATCTGTGTCCTATGTTTCCTTGGTCAATGTTGATGTCTATGGACAACGCATCTCCTTCCACCGGAATGAAGATGGAAAAGTCCGGGTGAGTTGGGTGGAAATGTGAGAATTTTATTTTTCCTTATATTTTGCTTCATCCAGCTCTTCCCTACCTCCTTCTTCATCCAGCCAATTCCAATGTTATTTTGGGATAAATCAGTCAGTCTGGGAGGCAGATTGTTGAAATGTTGGGATATTTGGGGAATAAAATGTTGGGATATGTCAGGAATAGAAAGCTGAGAAATGGTGGGAACAAAATATAGGGGAATATTTGGAAATGCCAGGAACAGAATGTTGTGATAAGACTGGAATAAGATGTTGGGATTTGTTGGGAATAAAATGTTGGGATATGTCAGCAATAAAACAGGATATGCCAGAATTAAGATATTGAAATAAACTAGAATAAAATGTTGGTGTGTCTAGGGAACAAAATATTAGGGTATTTCAAGAATAAAATGTTGGGATGCGGCAGGAATAAAATACTGTGGGGTGTTTGGATATTTTGGGAATAAAATATTTGGTCATAGTGGGAATAGAATGTTGGGGTATGTCAGTAATAAAATACGGCAGGAATAAAATGTTGGAATATGATGGGATTTAGTGTTGGAATATGCTGAGAATAAAGAACTGTGATATGTGGGGAAGAGAATATTAGGATACATTTCGAATGAAATACTGATGTATGTTGAGAATAAAACATTGAGATAACTAGGAATGTTGGGCCATCGGCAGGTGAATGGAGAGGTGATGCTGCTCCCGGTGCTCCTGGCAGATGGGAAGGTGCGGGTCCGTCCCAGTGGGCTCCGTGTTGCTCTGGAGACAGATTTTGGTCTCCGGGTCTCCTACGACTGGAACTGGCACCTCCTGATCGACCTCCCGAGCAGCTATTTCCGCCATGTCCGTGGCCTCTGTGGGAATTTCAACCTCAAGCCCCTCGACGACATCCCTGAGGCTGGTGACAACATCACTGCCATCGTCACATGGGCCAAAAGCTGGAAAAGTGCTGACTCTGAGGCTGACGACCCAATTTGTTGGGATTATTGTGATGGAGCATGCCCAGTGTGTGATGAGGAGAAGAAGGAGCTTTATGGCGGGAACCACTATTGTGGAATCATCAAAAAATCCTTCCAGGGACCCTTCAGAGCATGTCACGACATAGTGAAGCCTCATGACTTCTATCGCAACTGCCTGTTGGATCTGTGCCTGAGCGATGGGGCGAGGTCGATCCTCTGCCAGGTGCTGGAGACATACGCGGCAACATGTCGGAAGCATGGAGCCATGGTCCATGACTGGAGGACGCCATCGGGATGCCGTAAGTTTTCTTTGAGAAGGGAAGGAGCCAGAGTGGAGAAGGAGGGGCATGGAGTGGGATCCATCCTGGGTTGAAGCCCTCAAATCCCTCAGGTGATCCTTGGAAGTTCTCCAGAACTTTCCCGTGGTGTTCCAGCTGCTTCTTGTGTCCCAGAACCCACCACAACTTTCCAAGAATCCATCCCACATTTTCCAGATCTTTCCCACATAAGCCAGGCCCTTACCCTTGTGTCCCAGATGTATCCCACATCCTATCCTGCATTTTTGAGACCCTTGCCACATGTTCCAGGCCTTTATCCTTGTGTCCCAGACACAATTCTGGAAATCTCTGCATTCCAGACCCCATGCCGTGTGGCCCAGACCCTTGTCACATGACTCAGACCTCATCCCACTTTTCCCAGTCTCTTCCCACATCTCCCAGACCTTCCTCCTTACAATCCAGACCCTTCTTGTTTTCCAGACCCTTCCCCATGTTCGAGACCCTTTCCCAATCCCCACCCACTCTGCTGTCCACTCCCCTAATCCCTCCCTCACTCACGTTTCCTCCCCCTGCAGCCTTACCTTGCCCTGAAAACAGCCACTACGAGCCCTGTGGCAATGCCTGTCCAGCCACCTGCTCAGACTGGGACAGTCCAGCCACCTGTGACCAGCCCTGCGTGGAGACCTGTGCCTGTAACACTGGCCATGTGCTCAGTGGCGGACAGTGCGTGCCAGTGTCCCACTGTGGCTGCACCCGTGATGGCCGCTACTACCGCCCTAGTGAGGAGTTTTGGGGTGATGACACCTGTCGCTCCAGGTGCAGGTGTGACATGGAGCTGGGAATGGTGGTCTGCGAGGACTCCAGGTGTAAGCCGGGTGAGGTGTGCGCGGTGGTGAAGGGTGTGCGGCGGTGTGTGGCAAACAGCCGCTCCATCTGTGTGGCCACTGGTGACCCCCACTATACCACCTTTGATGGGCGCCGCTACGACTTCATGGGTACCTGTGTCTACCTGTTGGCTGGGCTCTGCTCCACTGACCCCACCCTCCTCCCCTTTGCTGTCACTGTGGAGAACAATCACCGTGGCAGCCACCTGGTCTCCTTCACCAAGGTGGTCACCATGGAGGTGTACAACATGACCCTCAGCCTCAGCCAGGAACATCCCCAGAAGGTTAAGGTAGGGATGAAGCAGATGATGGGGGTGGTTCAGAGTCATTGCATGGCATCTGGGGAGGGCTCAAAGTCACGGTATAGTCTTCAGGTGCATTTCAAGGTCATCACATGACACTTGGGTGGAGTTTCAAGGTCCTTGTAAGGTGTTTAGGTGGGTTTTGAAGTAACTTCAACGCATCTAATTTGGCTTCAAGATCCTTCTGTGGTGTTCAGGTGGGTTTCAAAGTCATTGGAGTGGCATCTGGGTGGGCTACAAAATCACCTTCATGGGCTTCAAAGTCATTGCATAGTGTCTTGGTGGGCTACAAAGCCCTTTGTGGCACCTGGGTGGGTTTCAGGGTCATTCTATGGCATTGGATTAGGTTTCAAGGTCATTGTATGGTCTTCAGGTGGGTTTCAAGATGATCATGTGGCATCTAAGTGGTCTTCAAGGCCATTCTATGACACCTGGGTGGGTTTCAACTTCTCTGTGTGACCTCATGCCATCAACGACTCTCTTTCCAGGTTAATGGTGTCCTGTTGGACCTTCCCTTCACCCACAAGCACCAGCTCCAGGTGTCCCTCCGTGGCATCCACGGCTTCATCACCACTGACATGGGTGTCACTGTCACCTTTGACTGGTACAGCTATGCCCGTGTCATCATCCCCAACACCTACGCCGGCGCCGTCTGTGGCCTCTGTGGCAACGCCAATGGCGACCCCCATGATGACTTTGTCACCCGCAATGGCCACCGTGCTGACAACGAGACCCACCTGGGGGACAGCTGGAAGGTTGGCGATGTCCCTGGGTGCTCACCTGGGTGCAGTGAGGGCTGCCAGGTGTGCAGCGATGCCCAGAAACGTGCCTACCGTGGGGACAAGCACTGCGGGCTGCTGGGGAAGAAACGGGGGCCCTTTGCTGCCTGTCACGGCGTCATCGACCCCGCCCCTTACGTGGATGACTGTCTCTTTGATGCCTGCCTGTACGACGGACACCAGGACACCGTGTGCCAGGCCATTGGCGCCTATGTTGCTGCGTGCCAGAGCCAGGGCGTTGCCGTGCGGCCATGGCGCACAGCTGCCTTCTGCAGTATGGGAAGACCTGGGGGGGTTGGGAGAGTACAGGGGGGTTTTGGAAGGCAGAGAGGGACACAGAGGTTAGGCAATGAGTTTGGGGCTGTCCATGGAGGATTTTGGGGTGCCTGGCAGGGGGAAGAGGGGTTTGGGCTGTCTATGGGGGGCATTGGGTTGTCTATGGCAGGTTTGAGGTGTTCCCAGGGGGTTTTGGGTCTCCATGGGGAGCTTTAGGGTGTCGAGGGGGTTTTGCGGTCTACACAGGGAGTTTTGGGGCGTACATGGCGGGTCTGCATGAGGGGGCGTTGAGGCTTGGATAGGAGTTTTTTGGGTTCAGACAAGGAAGGTTTGGGATGTCCATGGGGAGTTTGGGAATTTGGGGCCTGCATGGAGAGTTTTGGGGCATCCATGGGAATTTGGGGTGTCCATGTTTTGAGGGTTTGCAGGGAGTTTTTTTGTGTCCATGAGGGTTTTGGTGTTCCCAACCCTTCTCCCTTCCTGACAGGCCCTGTGTGCCCCCCAAATCAGCACTATGAGCTCTGTGGCTCCCCCTGCCCCCCCACCTGCCAAGGCGAAGCTGAACCTCAAGACTGCTCTGATGCCTCCACGTGCTCTGAAGGTTGTTTCTGCAATCCCGGATTTTTCCGGAGTGGGGATCACTGTGTGCCCCTCCCCCAGTGTGGCTGTGTGTTGGAGGGCCGCTACTACCCCCAGGGGGTGCAGTTTTACCCTGAGCCCCCCTGCACTCAGCGCTGCGTCTGCTCTGAAAATGGGGAGCTGGAGTGTCACCCCACTCCAGGCTGCTCCAGTGATGAGCAATGCACAGTGCAGGATGGGGTGCTGGGGTGTCACCCCCGCACCTGCAAACAGTGCCAGGTTTTGGGGGCAGGGGCTTACAGCACCTTTGATGGGCACCTGGGGAATTCTGGGGGGTCCTGCACCCTCCTGCTGCTGCAGTTGGAGAGGGGTGAGCCTGAAGAAGAGCTGGAGCCTATCACGGTGGCCTTGAAGCAGGAGGACACGCAAGTGCAGCAGGTGACGGTGATGGCATACGGGGTGACCGTGGTGATGGACAGGGGACAGCAGTGGGAGGTGACGGTAAGTGGAGGGCCTGGGGCCTTATGGCTGCAAGCCCTGGTTTTTGGGGGCAAAAAGATATTTGGGAGACAAAAAAGGCAGATGGAAGTGGAGTTTTGGGAGGTGCAGCAGTGAGGAAAGGCCTGAAAGCTCTGACTTTGGGGTGCATGCTCTGTTTTGTGGGTGCAAGCCATGTTTAGGGGGCAGCACTTTTGGGGATGCCAGCCTGGTTTGGCAGGTACAAACCCTGTTGTGGGGGGTAAAAAGAGCTGCTTTTGGGGTACACACACCGCTTCTGGTCTGCACTCTGGGGTATACAGACCCTTTAAGGCATGCTAAACCTGGGTTTGGGTTGCAAACCATGATTTTCAGGGCTGAAAACTCTTTTTTAGAGTGTAATCACCATTCCTTTTGGGGATGTAAACCATGAGTTTGAGGTGCGGAGAAGGAAGTCCAGACCCTAGTTTTGGGGGTGCAAACCTTATTTTGGGAGGTGAACCCCACCTTTGGTGGTCCGACTTCCCTTTCGTGATCCTCACCGTGTCTCCCCCAGGTGGATGGCGAGCGCCACTTGCTGCCGCTGTGGCTGCGTGGGGGCGCGGTGGGGGTGGCGCAGGTGGGGTTCCACCGGCTGCTCCAGGTCCAGGGGGGCCCCAAAATCCTCTACGACGGCAATGCGTATGTGGTGCTGACGCTGCCCGCCCCATCCCGCCGCCCCCGGGGCCTCTGCGGCAACTTCAACGGGAACCCCAACGACGACGACCCCGATGGGGAGGCTCTGGGCAGCCCCCCCGCAAACTGCACCCGCTTGGCGCCCGCCCCCAGCTGCTCCCCGGCCCAGGCGCGGCGCTGCGCGGTGCTGGCGGACCCCGAGGGACCCTTTGCGGGGTGTCACGGGGCGGTGCCGCCCCGCACGTACCTGGTGACCTGCGAGCGCCAGGTGTGCGGAGGAGGGGGCGACCCCTGCCCCGGCTTTCAGGGCTACGCAGCCGCGTGCCAAGCAGCCGGAGGCGCGCTCCAGGAGTGGCGGGAGGCCACGGGTTGCCGTGAGTATAGGGCGGGGTTGGGAATTTTGTGGGGGAGTCGAGTTGGGAATTTGGGGTGGTGAAGTTTTGGGAGGATGGGAATTTAGCGGTCAGGAGTTTTGTAGGGGCGGGAATTCTGCAGGGAGCGGAAATTTTGGTGGGGGTGGGAATTTGAAGGTCTGGTGGAGTGGAATGGAGCAGGGGCTCATTCCTGCATGGACAAGGGGATCCATGTCTGCATTGCTATGCCCCCATCTGGGCAATGCCCAAATCACACCCCCAAAGGAGATCCCCACCCTCCCCCAAACGGGACGCCTGTGTCCCGGAGTGGAACCCTGTGCAACCAGTGGGGCCCCCCTAATCTCCCCAAATGGGAGCCCAATGGGACCTCCCACCCAAAAGATGGTATGGCATTGATCCCAGGAGATACCTATTGACCCCCGATGACCTCTCAGTAGCCCCACTGACCCCCTTTGTTTCTTCCCTCCCTCTCCCAGCTCTCACCTGTCCCCCCAAGAGCCACTACCAGCTGTGTGCCCGCACCTGTGAGCACACCTGCGCAGGGGTATCGGCCCCGCCCCCCTGCAGCGAGCGCTGCTTTGAAGGGTGTCAGTGCGCCGAGGGGCTGCTGTTCGACGGGGCCCGCTGCGTCCTCCCGGGGACCTGCGGCTGCCTCCACCAGGGGCGCTACTTTCAGGTGGGTGTGGCCCCAGTGCCGCCCAATACAGCCCAGTTGCAGCCCTGGCTCCTTCACGCTCCCCATGTTGGCACCGGGTCCCTTCAGTGTGCCCCCCACAGTGTTCCCAGCCCCTCCCAGTATACCCCAGTTCTCCACCAGTCCTTTCCAGTTCCCTCCCTGGTGCCCCCCAGTGTCTCCTGTCCCTCCCAGTACATCCCAGTTCCTTCCAGTGTGCCCTCCCCAGTGTTCCCAAGTGTTCCCAGTCTCCCCAGTCCCCTCGAGTTTGCCTCACAGTATCCTCAGTCCCTCCAAATGCAACACAGTTCCTCCCCATCCCTTCCAGTCTCCCTCAGGTAATCCCAGGTCCCTCCACTGTGCCTTCCACAGTGTTCCCAGTCCCTCCCAGTGCACCCCAGCATCCTCCATGTCACCATTTCTCCCCAGTGTACCCCACTTCCCCCAAACACATCCCCAGTGTGTCCCCCTTTACCCCAGGGTCTCTCCTCTCCCCCA
Source organism: Acrocephalus scirpaceus scirpaceus (assembly GCA_910950805.1). Taxonomy (NCBI): domain Eukaryota; kingdom Metazoa; phylum Chordata; class Aves; order Passeriformes; family Sylviidae; genus Acrocephalus; species Acrocephalus scirpaceus. The sequence goes on from CAJVGK010000050.1 coordinate 206,912, forward strand.
GTCTCCCTCGGTATTCCCTGTATTGTCCACAGTCCCTCCCAGGGTATTTGAGTCCTCCCCCACTTTCCCCCACAGTGTTCCAGATCCCTCCTGGTTTGTCCCTGTTCCCACCATGTGCCTCCCTTAGAGGGGGGACTTAGTGTCCTTCTCAGTGTCTCCTAGCATGTCCCAGTGTCTCTCTGTCTCCACCAGTGTTACCAGTGTCCCCTAGCAGGTCCCAATCCTCCCAGTGTGCATGGGGTACTTGGGGATGTATGGGGATGTGGACACACACTGGGGACATGCTAATGGTCCCCATGGGCACCCATTGGGGATATGGAGACACACAGGGGATATGGGAGACATAGGCCCCCTTCCCCCCTCCCACGACACCTCACAGCATCATCATCCCCATTTTTTTGGCCATTTGAGGCCACTTTTCCCCACTTTCTGCATTTTATCCATGGAAAACAGATCGCTGAGACCATCCTGACCCCTGACTGCTCCCAGTCCTGCACCTGCCGGGGGCCTGGGGGCCTCCAGTGCCGGCCCTTCACTTGTCCCTTCAGCCACACCTGCGGCCTCCATGATGGCACCCGCACCTGCATTGCACACCCGGGGCGCTGTGCCCTGTCCCCTGCCACCCGCTTTGTCACCTTTGATGGTGTCACTGGGGCCACCCTGGCCACCGGCATCTATGTGGTGGCCAGTGTGTGTGACCCCCAGGACCCTGAATGGTTCCGGCTGCTGGGGGACATCAGGGACATTGGGGACCAGCCCGCAGTGGTGGCACTTCACCTCTTCACCCCCCAAAACATCATCACCGTGCGGAGGAACAGGAAGGTCTGGGTAAGTTGTCACCACCCTGGGTGACACCCAAAAATGTCACCACCATGTGTTGGAACCCTAAACATCCTCCTGACCTTCATTTTAATAAAAATAATTGGTATTTATTCCCCTAATTTCAGACCAGGTAAGAGTCCCCATGGGTTGTCCAATCCCACCAGCACCACAGGATGTTCTTACCTTAATTTTGCCCCAAATTGCTCTTTTTCCTCCCCAGATTCCTTCCAGTGAAGCACCTGTGTGGGTGATGGTCACTAAGAGACATCCATAAATTGATGCACCCCATAATTTTGACCAAAATTGCTCTTTTTCCCCCCAGTTTCATGTCAGAAGCACCTACATGGGTTGTCCCTCATCCTAGCCCCACCATGCCTTGACGCATCCCATCATTTTTCCTCCAACTCCCTCTTTTCCACCCAGATTCCTCCAACTACGCTTCACCCCTGTATCACCCCAAATCCCCCTTTTCCCCCTAATTTGGTGTTCTCCAGCTCAACGGGGTCCCCAGCCCCCTGCCCTTGGAGCTCCCGGGACTGCTGACCATCACGGAGACACACACGACCCTCCGGATCAGCCGAGTCCCGGGATTTCTGGTGGAACTGGGCGCTGCGGGGCTGACAGTGGAGGTGCCCAGGGAAGCGCGGGCGACGCTCTGTGGCCTCTGCGGCGACTACGACGGTGCCACCAGCAACGACCTGCGAGGGCCCGACGGGACAGTGACGAGCGACGCGCGGGCACTGGCTGAGGCCTGGCGGGCACCCGACTTCACCCAGGTGGGGACACTGGGGGACACTGGGGGAGGGGTGTTGGGGGATGTGGCTGTCTTGGGGGTGGCACTAGGGGGAACAGTGCCAAAAAAAGGGAGGGAAATAGCCTAAAAAAGAGGGAAAGAATCCCCAAAAAAGGGGAAAGAAGGCCCAAAAGAGGGAAAGGAGACGAAAAAGGGGAAAAGGAGTTCCCCAAAACGAATAAAAGAGCCCCAAAAAGATGGGGAAAAAAACCAAAAGGAGGGGAAAGAGCTAAAACTGGAGAAAGAGCCCAAACAATTCAGAACCCCAAAATACTGGAAAAGAGACCAAAAAAGGGAGAAAGAGCAGACAGGGGGAAGTAACGCCCAAAGGTGGAAAAAGAAACCCATAAATGAGGAAAGGAGCCCCAAAGTGGGGGAGAAGAGTACAAAGAAAGGGACAAAAGACCCCTCAAATAGGAAAAGATCAAAAAAAGAAGAAAAGAGGGGGAGGGGGAGAGTGGAAAGAGGCCCCTAAATGAGATTAAAAGCTCCAAATGGTGGGAAAAGGCACAAAGAATGGGTGAAGGACCCAAAAGGGGGGGAGGGGGTGGAGGAGAAAATTATTAAAATAGAAGAAAGAGCCAAAAAAAAGGGGGTAAAGAGAAAAAGGCCAGTAATATATAGGAAAATATGTGAAGGGGGGGAGGGAAGAGGCCAAAAAGAGAGACACCAGAAAAGGGGAAAGAGACCCTCAAAAGGGGGGGAAGGGGGATGATGCAAGCACAAAAAAGGGGAAAAGGAGCCCAAAAAAGGGGAAACGTGAACAAAAAACACGTGAAGACCGTCCCAAAGGAGGGAAAGAGGAAAAAAAAAGAAAAGCGGGGAAAGATTTCAGAAACGGAGGAAAAAAAGATCGAAAAAGGGGGAAAAGATCCTAAACTGGGGAAACTGCCTCGAAATCCCCCTCAATTTTCCCTTTCTTCCCACCCAGTGATGTGGAAAATTGACATTTCTCCTGCGTGGCCGCGCCCCACCGCTGACGTCATTCTCAAACGGCCTCAGATCCGGAAAACCCGGATTTTTATAACCCCAAAACTCTGCTTTCGCCCCCCAAATAAAACCTGGGAGAAAACGCCGTTTGCGGGTGATGTGGGGATAAAATCCTGGGAATTCTGGGAAAACAGGAGCGTGGGAATGTGCTGAGGGGCAGTTGTGGGGCGGCAAGAGCTGTTCCTACCCTGTCCTGCCGCGGGCGGTTCCGTGTTCCCCCTTCCCCCGCTCCCCCCGGTCGGTCAATATTTCCCAACGCCCGAGTCCCACGGGGGAGGGAGCACCCGGATGTTTGGTGTCGGGGAGGGGGAGGGGGTTCCCGGACATCCGAGTCCACCAGGGAGGTGTGTGCTGTGGCACACCTGGAGGGGAGCCCTCACCAGTATCCCCAGTTCCTCCCAGTACATGCCAGTACCACCCCCCCAGTCCTCTCCAGTGTGCCCCCGGTATGCCCAGTCTCTTCCAGTACAACTCTCCTCTATCCCCCAGTCTCTTCCAGCCTCCCTCAGCTGACCCCAGTATACCCTCATTGTCCCCAGTCCCTCCCAGTGCATTCCTGTCCTCCCCCACTGTTCCCCATGGTGTTCCCAAATCCCTCCCAGTTTGTCCTTCCTACTGCATCCCAGTGTCCCTCTGTGTCCCCCCAGTGCCCGTTTAAGCCTTGCAGTGTCCCCCAGTATGTACCAGTGCATCCTCTCAAGGCATCCCAGTCCCTCCCAGTATCCCTCACCAGTGCCCCCCCAACATTCCCAGTGCCTTCCAGTATGTTCCAGTAACCCCCAGTGCATCCAAACACATCCTAGTCACACTCAGTGTCCCCCCAGTGTCCCCTCCAGCCTTCCCAGTGTCCCCAAGCACATCCCAGCCCTCTCCCCCCTCAGTGTCCCCTCCCAGTCCATTCCAGTCCCCCCCAGTTGTGGTCTGGGCAGAGACGGAACTGCCTGGGGCCCTGGGAGGTGCCACCTGGGGGTGTCCCATGTCATCCCCCCCCCACCTCCCCAGTCTGTCCCCTCCCTGGGGATAAAGTGGCTCCAGTCACAGCACTGGGACAGACTGGGACCATGGGAGTGCAGTGAGTGGGGACACTGGTGGGCATGGGGGACATGGGGGCACATGTGGGACATGGTGGACACAGGGGATGTGGGGCACATGGGGAGACATGGGGACATGGAGGGGGGACATGAGGGACATGGAAGAACACAGGGAGGACAAAGGGACACAGGGGATCATTGGGGACATGCAGGACATTGGGAGAGACATAGAGGGGCATGGGGGGATATGGGGACACTGGGGACATTGGGAAGATGGGGAGGTCACAGGGGACGTGGGGACATGTTTGATGGGGTTTCCCCTCACTCTCCCCCAGGCCTGGACACATGAAGGTTTCCCCCATCCTTTCTCCTCCTCCTCAGCCATGCAGAGCAGTGGGGACACCTGGGGACATTTTGGACTCCTGTGGGACCCCTGGGTGAGCTTGGGGTCCCAGCCCCATACTGGGAGGTTCTGGAGTGATACCAGGTGTCCTAGGCCCATACTGAGAGGTCCCAGTCCCACACCAGGTCTCAGGCCCATACTGGGAGGTCCCAGCTCCATACTGGTGTTAGAGACTGAAATGTTGGAATTTACAGTTTAAACATCTCTGTGAAGGATTTTGGCTATTATAGCAAAACTGTATAAAAGCTGCAGAGAAGATTTCACCACATCCTGAATAGGCCTCCTGACTAAGGCCCTGGAGATAAAAGCAACTCAGGTCTTGGCTGATGGAGAAGAATACATTCATAGAGGAATCAAGCTTAGCACCTTCTATGGGTGGAGACCATAGCCCCAGGGCTGTCAGCTGCCAGGATCCAACAAGCCTTTCCACCAAAGCGTGGGGAGGTGAGAGGCTTTGGTTGTGTAGTGAAAAAGCCTCTGGTCAGAGGCACAGTGACCGCCCACCCTCCACTGTGCAGACCAGCTCAGCTGAGAGGCCCCTTCACCCGGAGAAAAGCTCATCCATGGGTAGGACAGCAGAGGGGGTACCATGGCCCATCAAAGGCCCTTCCCAAAAGGCCCCAGACCCTGCACCAGAGCACTGCAGCATGGTGCAACAGATCCACAGTGTTGCAATGGACAGTGTCAAACTGGTCCCCTGCAAGGGAGACATGTGTGTTCCCATCTGCCCAAAACCTATATGAATGCACTGGATTCTATACATTTCAGCGGTGGTGGTGGGGGACCCTTATGTTATAGATGGATATGATTTGTGCTAACTAAATTGTAACTACATCAATATTTTAGAAAATAATTGTTATAAAGTAAAAAAGGAAAAGTATAGGTAATTAGTGTTACAGAACAAAAGGGCCCCTTTTGCAGATGTTACATGGGAAAATAGGATACAGGATGTAGTAGTGAGAAGAGTAAAGATTTAAAATTAGAGGATTGGCCTTGAGATGGGCAAATTTGAGACAATTCCAGGTATGGAATCTAAGTTGTGCTTTTAATAAGGCTTATTTTTGGAATATTATGCTTGCTTATATAACACAATCCTTAGTATGTATGCACAACCTGTAAGGTTGTCCAGAGGACAGTGATGAAGATGATGAGCCTTCATTTGAAAGACCACCAAAAGAAGACAGAAGACCACTGTAATGACCCGCTTAAATAAGCTGAGTTCATAGTGGTCTCAGAGTGAAAAAGAGACAAGGAGAATACTGTTTAACCAGAAAAATCAATGCACTTTTATTAATGTGCCCACAAAACTGATATGCGATGGTGAGAGAGAGAACAGAGGGGAAGAAAAATGATACGGAGAGAGAGAGGGGACAGAGAAAGAGATAGAAAAGACGGAATATCTACCAATGAATGGGACAGGTCCTCGTAGCTATCCTTCACCCATCGACCACGTTTGCAGTCCTCGTGGCGTTGCTAATGAATTCCGTCTTCCATGGGGCGGCCTCAAAAGGGGTCTCCTCCGAGGCTGAATATATAGGTCTTTCTGAATCAGCAGCTGGCCAGAGCAGGGGGGAATTCTCATGATCAGAGTCGAGGCCCAATGCACAATAGAAGGAGTGGGGGGATGAACAGGGCAAGCTGGTCCCGCTGCATCTCAGGAACAGGTGGTATAGTACTCAGGGGCAGTGTACCGTGTCCCCCATTGTTCTAGCAGGATATAGATCTGGCAGTGAGCTCGAGTCACATTCTCAAACAAACACACCTGGCCTGATGGTAATTCTGGTGGCAGTTTCATCAACTTGGGGTCCCAGTCCCCACTCTCCCAAATTTTCTTTTCCACGATGAAAATGTGAGACATATTGAAGATCTTCAGGCTGACTCTCACAACTCCCTAGCAACAAGTGGAGCATGCACCATGAAGTACAGTGACGCAGATTTCAAGAGTCGGAAATAGGAGGAAATTTACAGGAAATGTCGATGAATATGTATGAGCATATAGTATATAAGTTTAGTTTAGAAGTGCTTTGTTTCATACGTGAGGTAGTGCGGGAATCCCCCTCTGTGCCCCAGTTGGATTTGCAACCCGGTCGGTTTTGCTTATGCGTTATCTGAACCATAATTATACTCAATGAATCACTGCCAAATTTTATATTGTATTTCATCTCAGTTAAAATTGTTACAAATTTTTACTTTGTTGTTTGTTGAATTGGACATAGAGAATTTCATTCATAACACTTACCACCAAGAAGACCAGATGGAGGGGAACAACAAGATGTCATTGGGACCCCTGGAAGGGTGATATGTTTCTACCTAACCCCTGTCACTTTCTCCCTGTCCCTCCTTCCTTCCTTCCTTCCTTCCTTCCTTCCTTCCTTCCTTCCTTCCTTCCTTCCTTCCTTCCTTCCTTCCTTCCTTCCTTCCTTCCTTCCTTCCTTCCTTCCTTCCTCTCTTTCTCTCTTTCTCTCTTTCTTTCTTTCTTTCTTTTTCTTTCTTTCTTTCTTTCTTTCTTTCTTTCTTTCTTTCTTTCTTTCTTTCTTTCTTTCTTTCTTTCTTTCTTTCTTTCTTTCTTTCTTTCTTTCTTTTTCTCTCTCTCTCTCTCTTTCTCTCTCCTTCTCTCTCTCTTTCTTTCTTTCTTTCTGTCTTTCTCTTTCTTTCTTTCTCCCCCCTCTCTCTTTCTCCCTCTCTCTCTCTCTTTCTCCCTCTCCCTCTCTCTCTTTCTCCCTCTCCCTCTCTCTCTTTCTCTCTCTTTCTCTCTCTCTCTTTCTTTCTCTCTCTCTTTCTTTCTTTCTTGTCTGTCTTTTTCTTTCTTTCTTTCTTTCTTTCTTTCTTTCTTTCTTTCTTTCTTGTTCTTTCTTTCTTTCTTCTCTCTTTTATCTTTCTTCCTTTCTTTCTTTCTTGTTCTTTCTTCCTTTCTTTCTTTCTTTCTTTCTTTCTTTCTTTCTTTCTTTCTTTCTTTCTTTCTTTCTTTCTTTCTTTCTTTCTCCCCCTCTCTCTCTTTCTCCCCCTCTCTCTCTCTTTCTCCCTCTCCCTCTCTCTCTTTCTCTCTCTCTCTTTCTCTCTCTCTCTCTCTCTCTCTTTCTTTCTCTCTCTCTTCCTCTTTTACTATTTGTGCTGGGTTTGCATTGATTGCCATTTGGTGAAGAGGGAAGAAGCCACCCACATAAATGATTTTTCCAAGAGAAGCTGCTAACAGTTTCCTCCACGCCTGACAAAACCAATCAGTGACTAGTTTTGAATATTGACACCTTGTTAAACCACTAGAAAGCTGAACACTCCTCTGTGAACACACATATTAAAAACTAACAAATGCTGGTAAAGCTTTCTTCTTCTTCCAGCTTGAGAAGAAGTAACAGGTTGGCCTGGCCTCCTCTGTGTTACTGGGCTGGGCGGGCCCTGCTGAGGGGCCAGGCCCCTTACTGGGGAGCCCGCTGGGCCTCGTCCCAGCTGGGCCGGGCCCCAGCAGCTGGTGGGCAGGGGAAGGGGAGGCCATCAGCCCTGTCTCATGCTGCTGCTGAGATCCTAGCTGCTTCTCTCCCCTCCCTCAGTGTGGACTCCAAAGAATCCTCCACTGTAAACAGCTCCAGCTGCCGCTATTGAGTCATCTCACCGAGGGGCTGTCCTGGCACCGTAAGAGATCATGTGGCTGAGAGCAGGAGCACCTCTGCAGCCCGTCCAGAGAGGTTTGGTCTACTTGCATATTGGGGGTTAATCTTTCAGTTACAGCTTCAAGAAATGAAGTAAAAAGAATAAGTTTGCTCCCCCGCAACTCACTTTTGTTTACATTTCTCAGGGCCTGAGACAGTAAGATATCCTTCCTACACCCCTAATGCCAGGGATTCCCAGGCCTAGAGAGGAATTGTTGTCTGACTAAAATAGGAAAGCAGCAGCTAACATTATATATGGAGTTTTGAGTTACACACTAAAGAATTACAGGATTACAAATATATGAAAAATATAAAAGCTAAAATCCTAAGGTGTTGCATATAGGGAAAACCTTATAAAGTAAGGGCCTTGTTACCCTTGTAAAATCATAGCTCAGCCCTGCTGCTTTGGCTAAGCAAAAAAGGACTACCGGAAAGTGACTCAGCTGAATTGGAGGTAGGAAACCAAGTTATATAACTATTGCGTGTTCACATCGTGGTGTATGGTGATTGATTGAATTATATTTGTTATACTTAAATGGAATGTAACTGATAATGGGCTAACTGCTTTAAAAGGCCTTGTTTTTGCAATACAGCAGCTCTCCTTTGCACCTGCCTGGGGACTCTGCATCACTGCTTTGTATACTAAGGCATCAGAGAGCCAATAGCACTTGGTCCTGCCCAGCATCCAGCCTCTAGGGCAGAGCCTGCATGCCTCACCCCCTGAAAGACAGGATCAGTGCTGGGTTAAGCCACCAAGAAGCCACCTCATCCCCTGCACACCCAGAGAAGGCTGTGTAAGTTCCGTTTGCTCCCCAGGGACACTCTGAGCTTCACTTAAGTCCCTAATCAGCAGGTGCCACCAGCTCTTGGGAAAACTGCTGGAACAGAGACACCTTAGGCTGGGGCTGTTCTCTGGTGGCTATGACAAACAGAGAACTTTCCTCAGCTCCCAGAGGGCATTCTCCAGGGTGGTGTTTCCGACTATGCAGCTGCTCCCATCTTTGCAGCTTCCTTTGCTCTCTGACTTCTGGTAGAGAACTGCAAAGGAAGGGTGAGCGGGAAGAGGCTCCCTTGGGCATAATGCCCACCAAGATCCACCCTGGCAATCTGGGCTGGATTCTGACACCAACCAGGAGCTCAGAGCTCTGCTCTCATCCCTTCCCTTATTCCTCCCCTCATCCCCTTCCCTCATTTCTCCCCTCATCCCAGCTCACCCCAAACTTTGGCCCAAGCCAAGGTACCTTGTGAGTGGTCAGGACCGGTCTTGGGGTCCCAACCTACAGCAGATCGCAGCCTGTCTCCTTTTGGGGGCTGGGCTAAACACCATGAGCTCAATCCTCCACTCAGAACTACTTTCTGCCGTGACTTTCTGCCGGTGTAAGGATGTGACCCCTCTGAGGTGCCACTGTACCTCGAGTGCCATTGCAGCCAGGCAGCCTAGAGAGCCCCGGAGCCTCTGACCCCATGGATGGGACCCCTCCTGACCCCGAGCTGTACCCCCGACCTGTGCAGCCCAGAGGTGTCTGACAGACAATCTCACAGAGCATGTGTAGGAAGCAGAGGTGAAAAGTTCAAGCCTGAGGAGAACTTATGAGTCTTCATCCAAAATGACCACCAGGAGGCTGATGACCACCTCATGCAGAAACTGAGTGCTACAAAGGCTTACATAATCATGTGACTAGAAAATATGTTCCAATATGAAGATTAGAAAAGTATAATGTGCACATTAAGTAAAAAAAAGTATAAAAGCCCCTCACTCCTGGTGTTGAATAAACAAATACCTGCTTTATAGGCCTTATACTGTGGAGTACTGTTTTCTTGCCTGGTTTTTGGGCATCACTGCTCCTGCCAGAGCTGGGCAGGACTTGGGGACAGGGAATGGACACGGGGAGACAGCAAAGGCCTTGGGGGCTGCAGGGATGTTTGCACTTGGGCCAGCACCAGCACAGAGCTTCAGCTGCAATCAACCCAGAGGGAAATGCTGGGGAAAGGCTCCATTTCAGCCTTTCTTTGCTCATGGCTGTGAAGGGACTGAAATAAAAGGAGAACAAGCAGGGCCTGACCCCTTCTCCTTTGGGAGGAGCCCAGTGCCTGGGGCTGTGAGGGGCCATGAGGGGCTGTGAGGGGCCATGAGGGGCCATGAGGAGCTGTGAGGGGCCTTGAGGGGCTGTGAGGTGCTGTGAGGGGCCATGAGAGTTTTTTAGGGGCTGTGAGTGGCCATGAGGGGCCATGGGGAGCTGTGAGCGGCATTGAAGGGCCATGAGGGGCTGTGAGAGGCATTGAGGGGGAAAAGGGTCTCTGAGAGGCTGTGGGAGGCCAGGCACCTCATGGAACCAAGGGTCCATTGTGGCACTGTGGAACCAAGGAGATCATTGTTGACAGTACAGAATGGCATGGAACCAAGGGGTCATTGTGGCCCAGCAAGGCCTTGTGGACGAGATGATGAGAGACGATGGTGACACTAGAGAACCTTATGGAACCAAGGAGACTGTTCTTAACAGTATGAAAGCTCATGGAACCCAAAGTCCATTGTGACATAGTGGGGCCTCATGGAACCATGGAGACCATTATGACTCTTTGGGACCCACTGGAACCAAGGGGCCATTGTGACACTGCAGGGTCTTGTGTAACCAAGGGGTCAGTGTAGCACAGCAGGGCCTCATGGAATCAACGGGATCACAGTGACACTATGGGGCTCCATGAGGCCACGGGGACATTCTGACTCAGTGGAACCAAGGAGACCATTGTTACACGATGGGGCATCATGGAACCAAGGAAGCCATTGAGAACCAGTAGGGGAACCTGAGACTCTTATGGCACTTCAGGGACTTGTGACACCAAAGGGCCATTGTGGAACTGCAGGGCCTTGTGGAACCAATGAGACTATTGTGACATTGCACAGACATTGTGACACAGCTGGGCCTCATAGAACCAAGGGGCCATTGTGACACTACAGGGCTCCAAGAACTAAGAACTTGCGACACAGTGAGGAGCCCAATGGAATCAAGGTGCCATTCCGTAGTTCAGGGCTTCATGGAACCAAGGTGCCATTGTGACACTGTGGAACCAAAAGAGACCATTGTGATTCTGCAGAGCCACATGGAATCCTGGAGACCATTACAGCACTTTGAGGCCTTGTTCAATCAAGGGGGTCTGCTGTGCCTTGTGGAACTGAGGAGTCATTGTGGTTCTGGGGAGCCCAACACAAAAAAGGAACCATTGTGACATTGCAGGATGTTATGGAATCATGGACACTATTGTGACACTCTGTGAACTCATGGAACCAATGGGATATTGTGTCACTGTGCAGCCCCATAGAACCAAGGAAACTATTTTGACACTGCAGGGCCTCAGGGAAGCAAGGGGCCATGGTGCCACTGCAGAGCCAAGGAGACCATTGTGATATTGCTGGGCCTCATAGAAACAAAGATCTGTTGTGACACTATGGAGCCTCATGGAACCAAGGGGTGATTGTGATGCTGCAGGGCCCTATGGATCCAAGAAACATGGAACAGGTCTGGTTGGCTTGGCCTCTGGGGGCTGCCTGACTGGTCTAGCTGACCTTGGCATGTTCAAGAGGGTTACTTCTCATCTGTCCCTGAAACCCTGGAGTTCTATGCATTCTTTCCTGTAGGAGAGGACTGCCCTTTTCCTCCAGATGCCCATGGCTGAAATTAGGATTCTACATCCAAATCTGATTATATCCAAGGACAGACAGCTCTGGCTGACCTTGGCCTCTTGGGGGCCACCTCTCATCTGCCTTCAAAACACTGGAGGCCATGCTTTTCTTCCCATGGGAACAACTTTCTTTCAAGTCTAAGCGTCCACGGCCAAAATTGGGAATCTGCCTCCAAAATTCCTTATATCCAAGGATAGCTACCAGACAGAAGCTGCCAAGACTGTCTAGGTTGCCTTGGCTTTCTAAAGGCCAGCTCTCATCTGCCTTTGAAACACTGGGGCTCTGTACTTTCCTTCCAATGGAAAAGAACTGTCCTTCTTGTCCAGACGCCCATGGATAGAACTAGGATTTGGCCAACCAAATTCCATCTATCCAAGGATTGTTCCCAGACAAAATCTCCCATGACAAACAGGTCTGGCTGGCCTTGGCCTCCTTTTGGCCGCCTTTAATCAGCCTTTGAAACACTGAGGCTCCACCTTTTTCTTCCTATGGAGAAGAACTGTCATTCCAGTCCAGGTACCCATATCTGAAATGGAATTCCATCTTCAAAACTCCCCACATATCCAAGGGTTGCTTTCAAACAAAAGCTGCAAGTATAGACAGGTATGGCTTACCTTGGCCTCTGGTGACTGCCTCTCATCTGCCTTCAAAACCCTGGGCTTCTGTGGTTTCCTTCCTATAGAAAAGAACCATCCTTCTTGTCCAGGCACCCATGGCCTCAAGTACATGACTATTATATGGGGACGAATGAGCTCTGTGCTCAGTGGAATGAACACCAAGGACAGTAGAGGAGAGCACTGGGAGTGGTTGAAAGGTGGTTTCAGAGATGGTGGATCCTTTAGATATAGTAGAAAACAGCCAGAGAAGAAAAAATTAATGCAAAGGACACCTGGGGAGAAATTTCTCTCCCAGGGAAGTGTTGTGGTGCAACACATCCCCCAAAAGGAGTCTGGGTCAGCCCAAGGCTTTGTGTGCCCAGGCAGAGGCTGGCAGGATGCAGAGCTGTCAGCAAAGGAAGGGACCAGCCAGGTGGGGCAGCCAGGGGATGACGACAGCCTGCAGGGACAGAGGCGCAGGGCATGGACACCGTAGGACAGCCTGGGCTGGACAGGGCACAGGCATGGGCAGCAGCTGAAAGGCCCTGACACAGCCAACTCCTGCAGCACTTTGGCCATGCCTGCTGGCCCTGTTGCTGAGGCAGGAGGAGGAGACAAGTGAGCCTGGCAGCAATGGGGCCTCCTTGCCTCCTTGTCCCTGCTCAGCAGCCTGGCAGGGGCCGCCCCATGGTGCTGCCCTTGGCATTGCACATCCCCACATCCCAGTGGCCTGGGAAGAGCCCTGAGCAAGGAGGGTGTACTGGTTTAGGGCAAATTTAGGAGAAAATCTCCTATGGCACCCTCCCTCCTCTCCCCCAACTGGTTCGGGAAAGACTTCCTCAGAGAGAAGTGGAAAGAAACCTGTTTATTAAGCAGGCAAAGCACTCCCCAGCACAATAAATTGAACAAGATAACAAGAACTTCATGACGCTCTGGAGAGATGAAAAATTTAGAAAGAGGGTCTCCCCTGAAGGTGGTTGTTCTGTCCTCAGTCCCTCTGGCACAGGGAAGAAGTTGCTGTGCAGGGTAGGTTTTGGTGGGTCCCAACTGCAAGACCAAATGTCTGCCCCTTTCTCAAGGTCTAAGCACCACATTTGTAGCAAGGATGAATGTGGTTCTTTTCACCAGTGCAAAAGCATTTTATACATCATGGAATTTTGTGCATCCCCATGGGTCTTTCAGATAGCATAAATTTTATGGACAGGTTCTGGATCCTAGAGGGAACCTCCCAGCATGGAGGAATCCTCAGGAAGACAGCCAAGAGTCCCAACAGTGGTGTTGGATGAAGGGAGATCCAGCTCCTTCCCTGGCTGCACTGACAGCATTTTCCACTGCCCCATAGGGGTCAGCAAAGTTGGGACACTTGTTCCTAGGGACACAGCTGCGGAAAAGGAGTCCAAAGGCCAAGGTGTGAGTCTGCAGCTGAACCTCCCTTCCCAGAGATCCTGACAGCAACAGGAGCATAAGAACCACGGCACAGAGAAGGGGAGGGAAAAGGCCAAGCACAGTGAAGGTGTGGCTGGGAGAGGCCAGGGCAGAGCCGAAAGTCAGGCACTGGAGACAGTGTCACCCTGAGCCAGCTGTGCCCCCTCCCAGAGCCCCCCAGTGCCGGGCAGCTGCTCCCAGCCCTGTGCTCTGCAGAGGGAAGTGGGCCCGGGGCTGCAGAGCTCTGCTGCAGCTCTGCCTGCACAGGAGGGGCTTCACGTCTTGGACCCCTGGCCCTGAGGGCAGAGGCTTGGCTGGGGTACAGGAGGGAGGGTGCTTGTTCAGAGGGAGGGGCTGCACTAGAGGGGATCCTATGGAGGTCTCTAAACTCTCCCTGCCACAGAATTTCTGGGGTTTGTTTTCTCTCATTGCCTGATCTTCTCTGTGAATCCTGGAGATATTCCTCCTCAAAATGTGTCCCTGAGCCTGATCTCTCCCTGCCAACACTCACAGACCTCAAATCTCTGTCTACTCTCCTTGGCCCTACAGAAACCTGCCTGTTTGCAGGGCACTGGCTGGGTGCAGGTTCTGTTTGCAGCATGGAGAAAGGATAGGTCAGACTAAGGCTGATGGCTCCAGCGAAGGTGATGCTGGTGCTGTCCGTGGGCAGAGGAGTGGCTGAAAGCACTTCAGGAAGCTCCAGCATACTTAGTGATCACAAAAAGTAAAAGTTCAGATGTCCTAGGGACATGTCAAAATTAATAATACCTTTAATATTTGTTCTCACCCATTCTCCAGTAGAAGGAAATGGAAAACCAAGTCTCAGGAAGTTTCCTCATTTTTATAGAAATTATTGTCTTGCAAATATTCTAGGAATGAGCAGAAGCTCTCAGCATGTCAGAACTTCATGAAAATGTCATCTCCTCTACATTTGAGATACTCTGAGTTGTACTTACAGGATCCATAGTCAGTGGGATGCTCCATCTTCAGGAGATCACTCCAGGAGCTGCAGCTGCACTGTCCTGCAGCCAGAGGTTCCTGTGTAAAGGGCTGGGAGTGATTCTTCCCCAGTCACTTCTCAGCATCTTCCCAGCCCTGATTGATCTCATCTCATCTCTCTGTGCCTCTGGGCTGTGCCCGGGGTGGCTGCAGGCAGTGCCCCAGCCCTGCTGGGCTGTGCCCAGGAGCTGCTCCTGGGCAGAGCTGTCCTTCTGCATTGCTGCCCTTGCCAGGAGCTGCCTGTGTGCCAGAAGCCCAGCCCAGCTCAGCAGCACAGACAGAGCACAAGGACTTCTGTTGTGGGTTGGGTGCTGACTCCCTGAACATCAGTCCCTGAGAGGGAGCTGAAAAAATCTCACAAGAGTTCAGTGTCAGAATCAAACTCTAAAGTTTCTTGAAGTTTTAATGGGTCCTACTGAAAGACATGACTGAGAAAGTGTCCCCAGGTTCCAGTTAGAGCAGAACATTGCATGCAGTGATGACAGGTGAGGACAAGCAAGGCAAAGGTGTCTCTGGTGCTGGAGGAAACCTGGATGTGTTTCATGAATGCAAAGGGCCATGGCCTGCCCCTGGCAAGGCAGATCCTGTCCCTCCCTCCTTGCTCAGGGCTCTTCCTGGGCCACTGGGATGTGGGGATGTGCAATGCCAAGGGCAGCACCATGGGGTGGCCCCTGCCAGGCTGCTGAGCAGGGACAAGGAGGCAAGGAGGCCCCATTGCTGCCAGGCTCACTTGTCTCCTCCTCCTGCCTCAGCAACAGGGCCAGCAGGCATGGCCAAAGTGCTGCAGGAGTTGGCTCTGTCAGGGCCTTTCAGCTGCTGCCCATGCCTGTGCCCTGTCCAGCCCAGGCTGTCCTACGGTGTCCATGCCCTGCGCCTCTGTCCCTGCAGGCTGTCGTCATCCCCTGGCTGCCCCACCTGGCTGGTCCCTTCCTTTGCTGACAGCTCTGCATCCTGCCAGCCTCTGCCTGGGCACACAAAGCCTTGGGCTGACCCAGACTCCTTTTGGGGGATGTGTTGCACCACAGCCCTGCCCTGGGAGGGAAATTTCTTTCTTTTCATGTCCCTGTTCAATCCAAGTTCCAGCTGAGGGCTGGTGGGAAGGAAAGAATGGCACCACTACTTTCTATGTTCAACCCAGCAGGGATGGGACATCTCTGATGGCACAATCCTTCCTGGCCCAGGGCACAGCGCTGGGAAGGTCTTTCTATGACAAGGCATTGCTTCAGCCAAGGAAAGCTCCTGGCCCAGGGTCACCTTACCTGCTTAGCCAGACCCCCCAACTTCTCCAGCAGAACAGAATTCCAGCATTGCCACTGGCTGGCACAGGAGGCAGAGATTTCCCCCTTGAGAGATGATTGTCTTCCACTTTTCACATTCAAGCAGCTCCAGGTCCTTCAGTTTTGGTTCCACAGGAGTTGGAAATGCAAGTCCAGGAGCTCTGTTCATGCCCAGACACAGCAGGTGACACAAGGACAGGGCACTGGCTGGGTGACATTTACAGGGAGCGCCTTCAGTGAGCACTGGGGGCTGGAACTTGATACAGAAGACACCCAGGGGCCTCCAAGGCACCAAGGCAAAAGGAACAAAATTTCAGTTCTGGCTTTGCTACGGAAGACCAAAATCACTACTTTTCACCCCAAGGTTCCATTACCATGTGTTATATGACCACAAGAGGACACCCCTGAGGGGCACTGAAATGAGCCCCTCACTGTGGTGCAGGAGGGTTTGGGGCAGAGGAGGGGCTGCGAGAGCTGGGACATGGCTGAGATGCAGCTGCCTCAGCGATGCCTCTGAGCTGGCAGGGCCATGGTCACTCAGGGTCAATGGCTGGTCAGTTCTGTTGACTGGACGTGGGTCTGGACACTTCCCTTGGAGTATCTCCAGGGATGGAATGTTGGGGCTACCACTGTTGTGTCACACAGACAGGAACGCTGGGGCTGCCCTGGTCCTGCTCCAGCCCAGCAGCTCTGCCAGCTCCCCGAGGGGACAAAAAAGCTGAGCCAAAGGGTGAGAATTGTAGAATGAGTTGAGGTGGGAGGGACCAACTAGGATCATTGTCCAAGTGCTAGCCCTGCACAGACATCCCAACAATCACAGCCTGTGCCTGGGAGCAGTGTCCAAAGGCTCCTGGAGCCGCGGCAGCCTTGGGGCTGTGACCATTCCCTGGGAGCCTGGTCAGTGCCTGAGGTCCCTCTGCAGGAAGAAACTTCTGCTGATGGCCAGCCTGGAGCTGCCCTGGCCCAGCCCCAGCAGTTTCCTTGTGTGCTGTCCCTGCTCCTCCGGGGTTGAGGTGGGAGCTGCCTCGGTGCTGGCCCCTGGGAAGAGCCACAGTCTCCGGGGAGCTCTGAGCTCCGTCTGCTGGGCTGCAGCTCAACAAACCCAGGACCCGCAGAGCTGCAGGTAAAGGTCCTGCCCCGGCTCAGGGCATGGCCTGTGCCACTGAGAAAATAAATTTCAAACTTTTGCCCAACAACAGGGAGGAGCAGCAATTCTTGGATAAGAGAGTGGGGTGGGGCAGCATGTCACAGGTTAGATGGCACAGTCTGGCACATCCTGGCTTGGTGGCACTCCCAGAGCCCCTTGGAGATGAGTGTCAGCTCCCACAGGGACAGCGACAGCAGCCGTGGCTTCACCAAGTCCTGAGCGATGAGGGCGTCCATGGTGCTGATGGAGGTGGAGGCCATGCTGGGCACAAGGACCTGTCAGCCCCAGATCTGCAAGGCAGGGGCTGCACCCCCTCCCCAGGGTCCCCTGGCATGGGGTGACCCCTATCCTCACTGAAGGCACAGGCGAGAACAGCCCTGGCAACCCTGGGGGTCATCTCGAAGACGTCAAGGACCAGGGAGAGTATGAACTGCAGGGGGAGGAAGCTGCCAGAGGTCAGGACCCGTGGGGGGGCACCCCAAAACCCCCTGAGATCCTCTCAACCTTCATCCTGCTTTAGGGTGCTGAAGGGAGCAGGATCCAGGGGGACCTCAACACCCCCTGGAACCCCTTCAGCCTCCCTTCCCACTGTCTTGGAGCTGCCAGAGGGGCCAGTACCTGGTCAGGAGTAGTGGTGGTACTGGTGAGAAGGGCATCTGGTGCTTGTCCCCAACAGAGGGTCCTGGATTCCAGGTATGAGCTTGGAGTTCTGGCTGTGGGTTTGATGTCCTGTGCTTGTCTTCAATACGGAATCCTGGCCATGGGCTTGGGATCCCAGCTGAGGGGCTTGGGGCACCAACCATGGGCTTGAGGTCCTGGCTGGGGGCTCAGGGTTCCATGCCCATCCTCGCTGGGAGTCCCAGCCCCACTGTCTGTCCTCAGGCATGCTGCCTGTGTGCCACCTGCTCTTTGCCCTGGCCACAGAGGATCTGAGCTGCTGCTTCCCCTCCACAACCATCTCTGCCTCAATAAGTCTCACAGCCAGGTCGTGATGTCTAAGATCAGGTACAGCCCCAGGCCAGCTCCCTGGGACTCTCTGAGGGTGTACTGGGGACACAGTGCTGAGATCCCTCTGCTGTCCCTATCAGATTCTTCTTCCCCAGGTGTGGACTGCAATAGTCCCACCACTTCTAGATGATGAATGACCAGGCCAGCACTGTCTTGGACTACTCTGTCATTGATTACCCTTTTGCCCAAGTGAGCCCTACCAGGCTGCCTCTTCCTTCTACCCCTCCTTCTCCTCCTTCTCCTCTTCCTCCTCCTCCTCCTCATCCAGTACCCACAGATGCCTGCAGGATGTGGATCCTCTTACCTGGCCCACCTGGAGATGCTCGTGGGAATCCCACAGTGGGCTCAGGGCATCCTAGATTGCCAAGATGGGTGCTGTGTCACACCCTTGGGACAGCCTGGCATCCATGAGGACAGTCTGGCAGCCACTGAACAGCCTGGCACCCATAAGGATAGTGTGACATCCATAGGGACAGCCTGGCACTTGCTGGGACAGAGGAAACACATGGAGACAGAGTGATACCCATGGGAACAGTCTGGAACCTGTCAGGACAGCCTGGAACCCATAAGAATAACTTAGTACCCCTGGGCACAGCCTAGAACCTATGGGGATAGAGCGACGCTGAGACAGCCTGGAAGCCATAGGGACAACCAGGCACCTCTGGGGACAGTCTGTCTATCATTCATGGAAACAGCCTTGTATACCTGGGCACAGCCTGGGACCCATAGTAACACCCTGTCATCCGCTAGGAGAGCCTGCTACCTATGGGGACATTCTGGCATCCCTAGGGACAGCCTGGGCACCCTTGGGGACAGCCTGACATCCCTGGAGACACCCCGCCACCCATCTGTACCTCCCGTTTCCAGAGCCACTCCAGAGCCAGATCCAAGGGCACAAATTTCTCCTCTGCCAGTACCTCCACCACCACCGCAGCAAATCCCTGTGGGAGCTTGGGGGCTGCTGGATGGATGGGCCCCACCTGAAGCTCCAGTCCCTGCTGGACCTGGAGTGGCTCCAGCGCCTCTGCAGTGAGGAGACTCCATGTGCCTTGCCTGAGGTCCTGGCATGGACATGGCCTTCCCTGTGGCTGGGGAGAGCAGCGTGTCCTGGAGCTGCAGCGGCTCGGAGGTGCTGGTGGTGGCAGTGGCGGGGGTCCCATGTAGTGGGGACATGGGTGGTGGCGATGTCACCTCGGTGGTGTCCCCACAGAAGCTCCAGCTGTGGATGTGTGACATCCCCAACATTAATGACATCAGCACTGAGCAGGCAGCGAGCCGGGAGGGTGGCCTCGTGGAGAACCAGCTCGTCCCTCTCCCCAAGGAGGATAACCAGGTGCTGGGGAGCTGGGGGGATTTGGGGAGCCCCTGGGGGCTCGGGGGGATGTGGGGCTGCCACCCCGCCTGCTCAAGGAGGGGGAGTTCCCCAGGCTGCAGGAGGCTCCTTCCTTGATGCCTCTCCTCCATGGCCACTCCCAGCTGAGGGCGGGTGCCCAGTGCTCCTTCTGCAGGGAGGTGGCCCCTCCCTGGCTCCTGGGGGGCGTGGCAAACCAGTGCCACGGGCTCCTCGGGGGGTGCTGGGACCCCCTGAGCAGTCCTGAGCCAGTGGTGATGGGGGAAGGGAGGTGACAGAATCCCCCTGGGAGGGGCGGGTCCCCATCCCACCCCCTGGGCACCCCAGGACCTGCGGGGCTTGGGGACACCGTGGTGAGGGATGCGCACATGGGTGGGCACAGGGAGTCCTGGGGTGTCCCCAAGGGGGGCCATGGCCATCCCTGCCCTTGGCAGCACCAAATTGGCTGTGACCGAGCTGAAGGCGGCTGGGGATGCCCCAGGGCTGTCCCTGCTGTGCTGCAGCCCCCAGGCCTTGGACAGTTCCCTGCTGAGCATCTGCATCCAGGTGAAACCCCCACGGCACTCCTGGGGGTTTGGGGGGCCAGGATGATGCAGGGCCCTGTCCCTGGGAGGGAAACACAGCCCTGGCAACTGTGGGGACAGTGACACAGGGACGGGCACAGCCCTGGGGGCTGCTGCTGGCACTCGCAGGGCAGAAGGGGTTTGGGGGCTCCCGGGGGTCCCCGCCCCGCTGAGCCCAGCGGTCGCTCCACAGCCGCTCTCCGGCCGGGATTCCAAGCAGTGCCAGGTCCGCTGGGATGAGGCCAGACACTTGTGGCTGTCAGGGGTGATGTGGAGGTTCTGCAGCCCACAGGAGCTGCTGGGTACTGGGGGCTGCAGGCACCAGGGCCCAAATGCACACGGAGGCTGCCGGTCCCTGCTGCCCCAAAGTGACAAGGTGCTGTGAGATCATGGAGCAACTATGACATAATGGAGAGGTCGTGTGACATCACAGAGCAGGTGGTGACATTGCAGGGTGGCTTTATGACATCAAAGAGTAGGCTGTGACAGTGCAGGGCACCTGTGTGACATCACAGAGTGGCCTATGAAATTACAGAGCATAAAGGGGGCTCTGACATCATAAAGGGGGCTGTATGACATCACAGGAGGGGCTGTGTGAGGTCGCTGGGTAGATTAATATCTTGGTTTAAAAGACAGGTGTCTGCCAAGGAAGGTGGCAACCTTCCTGGAATGGAAAGAAATCCTCCTTTCTCCAAATTATTATAACTTCATAATTATGGGGCTTCCAGGCAAAAATATGGAAAGGATTAACTGTTCTTCACTAGCAAATATAAATATATGTATAAAACAGATGAGAACAAACAACAGCCAAACAATACAAGGAGTTGCCTGCCTGTCAAGCTCCCCTTCTCCCTTGGGTGCAGTTCAGGCCAAACCTGGCTGAGGGCACTGCTGGCCCTGGCGGGGGTGGTGTGGGGGGTGGGGCAGGCACTGTCTCGCAGCCAGCAGGGGGCACTCCAGTACTGGGGCAGCACCTTCCTTGGCAGTGATGGCGGAAAAAGGGACCTGGCAGGGATGGCCCTTGCCCTGAGTGGCACCGCATGTGCTGGCTCCGGGTTCCCAAGTGGCAGAGAGCAGGGAGCAGGGAGGAGCAGGGATGAGGACGGAGGCTTGTGTGGCAGTGCTAAAAACCCCAGGGCAGCAATACCCTGAACAGCCCTACTCACTCTGTCACCCATACAGCTGCTCCTCAATCCTTAATGGAAAGAGTAGCCTTGGCTCCACTCCTGCAGGGTCCCAGATGAGCTCAGACCTCTATTGATATCCCCCAAGCTGCGGGGGCTCTGGGGGGAACAATGGCAATTCCTGACACAAACGGACGGGGGATACCCTGATCAACAAGACAGGGTTGGGGTCAATGGGATTTTGCATTGGATCCATTGAGATTTTGGGTTGGATCCAATGGGATTTGGAGTTGGATCCAATGGGATTTTAGTTGGATCTATTGGGATTTGGGATTGCATCCGATGCGATTTTGTGGTGGATCTGACGGGATTTGGGCTTTGATCCAATGGGATTTGGGACAAAAAGGGCATATTCTGGGTGAAAAGTGGGAAGGTCCCAAGGGATCCTTGAGGAAAGGAAGCTCCTCCCTCAACCATCCCAAACCAGAGGCATTTATTGATGGTTCCTGGATATTCTTGGAGATTCCCAGAGATTTCCAGCTACTCCAAAGATGTGTCCAGCACTGGCCAGAAGTTCTCATTGCTTGTCTGCATTGTCTTCAGCCTCAAAGGGCTGGGAAGAGGCTCCTCGAGATCGGGATCCTCAGGAACGCTGGAGCCAGAGCTGGAAGCGGACAGCACTGCAATCATGGGTGTTTGGAAGCTCCAGGGATCCCAAAGATGGATGGACTTGGATTTCTCCTTCTTCTTCACCTCTTCCCCATCGTCTTCTTGTCTTCCTCCTCTGGAGCACGGCGCTTTGGCTGTGCGCATCTGATGCTGGCACCCAAGGCAGTCCCAGTGCTGTCTGGCCTTTGGAATCTCGGGATGATACCTGGAAGGATCCAATGAGAAAGGTTACCTTGAGGTAGGGGACAGCATGTTGTTCCCAAGCCTTCAGCCTCACCTGTTTGGGGACTTTCCTGACTTCTTCTTCCTCCCCTCAGTTTCCGACTTTTCCAACTTTTCTGACTTTACCAACTTTTCTGACTTTTCTGACTTCTCCAACTTTTCTGACTTCTCTGGCTTTTCCTTCATCCATTTGGATTCAGACTTTTCCAATTTCTCCTTTTTCCCCAAATAAGCTTCTGACATTCCTGATTTCTCCTTCCTCCTCAATTCAGTTTCTGACTTCTTTTTCCCCAGTTCAGTTTTTGACTTTCCCAATTTTTCTTTCCTCTCCAGTTCAGTTTCTGACTTTCCCAACTTTTCCTTCCTCTCCAGTTCAGTTTCCAACTTTCCCAATTTTTCCTTCCTCTCCAATTCAATTTCTGACTTTCCCAATTTTTCTTTCCTCTCCAGTTCAGTTTCTGACTTTCCCAACTTTTCCTTCCTCTCCAGTTCAGTTTCCAACTTTCCCAATTTTTCCTTCCTCTCCAATTCAATTTCTGACTTCTTTTCCCCCAGTTTGGTTTCTGACTTTCTTGACTCTTTCTCCTTCTTCCCCAGTTCTGTTTCCAAGTTCCTCTCCTTCCCCTTCCTCCCATGGGTTTTCGGATTTTCTGGAATCTCTTTGTAAGGTTGTTCCTCTGCTCCTGATATTCTAGAAGCTGCCTCTGGATCTGAGAAGAAAAGGTCAAGTCAGAGGCCACATCACTTGTCCCATTTCTTCCCTTTCCCCCCACATTGCTTCCCCTTTCCCCCCCACATTTCTTCCCTTTCCCCCACATTTCTCTCTTTCCCCATTCCTTTGCTTTCCACCCTTTTCTTTCCCATTTTTTATCCATTTCTTTGCTTCTCTCTCATTTCTTTGCCTTTTCACTCTCATTACCCCTTGGCCTTTCCCCCTATTTTTTCCCATTTTCCTTGATTTTTCCCCCAATTTCTTTCCTTTCTCCCATTTATTTGCTTTATTATCCCCCAAAATTCCCATTTCCCCCATTTTTTTTGCTGTTTGTCCTCTTTTCTTTGATTTTTTTTCAGTTTATTTCCTTTCCCTCCACTACTTTATTATCCCAATTAATTTTCATTTCCCCAGTTTTTACTATTTGCTCCTTCCTTGATTTTTCCTCAATTTTTTTTGCTTTACTATCCCCCCAAAATCCCCTTTCCCCCTATTTTCCCCCTTTCCTTGATTTTTTCCGTATTTTTTCCTTTCCCCCATTCCTTTACTTTCTTATTCCAATTAATTTCCATGTTCTCATTTTTTTCCTATTCCATCTTTTTTTTCTTTTTTCCCATTTCTTTGCATCCCCCCCTCCCCTTGTTTGTTTTTTTTTTTAATTTATTTTACCTTTTCTGTCTCTTCCAATTTTCTTGCCTTTCCCTTCTTTCCTGATCTGTGGCCCCAATTCCCCCTTGGGATGTGGGGTCTCCTTGGGGAGGTTCTGGAGGCTCTGGAGCAGCAGAGCCCTTGGAATTGGTGCCTGGACAATTTCCCTCTTGAACCTTGGTGGGAAATACTGTGATCATCCTGGGATCACCCAGGAATCACCACAGTTTTCCCCAAATCCATGACATTTCCCCCTCAATTCACCACATATTCCTTCATCTGCCTTTTTTTTCTCAAATCCACTATAGTTTTCCCTAAATCCACCACATTTTCCCAAATTCACCTCATTTCCCCCCCAAATCCACCTTTTTCTCCCCCAAATCCATATCATTTCTCACAAATCCACCACAGGTTTCCCACAATCCCCACTTTTCCCAAATCCACCATTTTCCCCCCAAATCCATTTTTTTCCCCAAATCCACCACATTTTTCAGAAATCCACCATAGTTTTCCCCCAAATCCACTATTTTTCCCAAGTCCACCTTGGTTTTCCCCAAACCCACCATGTTTTTCCCAAATCCCCCTTTATCTCCAAATCCACCATATTTTCCAAATCCATCATATTTTCCCCATTTCCACCTTGTTTTTCTCCAAATCCAACACATTTTCTTTAACATATTTGTTTTTCTTGAAATCCACTCTGTTTTCCCTAAATACAGCCTGTTTTTTTCCCAAATCATGTTTTTCCCCATTCCACCACTCCAATCCCCTATATTTTCCCCCAATCCCCCATTTCCCTGTAACCGCTTTTATTTTCCCAAAATCCACCACATTTTCCCAAACCCACCATGACTTCCCCCAATGCATCTTTTTTTCCCAAATCTGTCTTTTTCCCCCAAACAACCCCATTTTCCCAAATCCACCATGGTTTTCTCCAAATCCTCCTTGCTTTCCTCCAAATCCACCATATTTTCCCCAAATCCTCCATTTCCCTGTAATCACCCACATTTTCCCAAAATCCACCACATTTTTCCCGAAGTCCACCATCCCTCAGACCCTCCCAAGGCAGAATTCCAGGCCCTCTAAATCCAAGGAATCCTGGAGTGGGTTGAACCCTTCTCTGGTCCCATCCCAGGGCCCCAGGATCACCCCTGGACGCACTCAGGGAAGATGATAACAGAGCCAAATGAGGTCAGAGCAGCCACGGGGACTCCCTGAGGCACCACCATGTCCAGGAGCTCCTGGATCTGTAGGAGAAGAGAACAGTGATGGCACTTTCTCCATGGGGATGAGGAACTCAACATTAGAAGACAGTGGTCCCAAAAGACAGTGGGACCTTCTCATGGCTGAGAAGATCAGTATTGGAGAAGTGCCAAGATGGCCGGAGCTTCCTATCATGGATGACGATGTCAGTGATGGAAGACCCCAAAGATGAGGAACTCAGCATTGTAGGAAGACCCCAAAGATGGTGGGATCTCCTCAATGTGGATGAGGAACTTAACATTGAAGGAGACCAAAGATGGTGGGGTCTTCTCCTCATGGATGAGCAACTCAGCATTGGAGGAGCCCAAAGAGGACCTCAAAGATGTTGGGACCTTCTCCATGTGGATGAGGAAATGTTGGGGGAATCCCAAAAATGGTGGGATCTCCTCAACTTGGCCAAGGGACTTGAGAATCCCAAAGATGATGGCACCTTCTCCCCATGGATGAGGCAATTTTAAAGGATCTCCCACCTCCACTGCCTCCATCCCCTCAACCCCCTCACCTTGAAGACACCCTTCTCCAGGTTCTCCTTCCCTGACACTGCCTCCAGGAAGTCATGGTAGAACCTCATCTGGACCTTGCACCGCTCCACCAGCAGGACTCCAATGTCCCTCAGGACCAGAGCCACATCCTCACCTGTCCCCAAGCACTGCGACAGGAGGGTCATGGTGGCCTGGAGGGCGCCCTCCACCCTGTGCCGGGGCAGTCCAAGTGCTGCTGCTACTGCAAACATCTGGAGTGGATCCAGGTTCTCTGGGAGGACATGGACAATAGGGAGATTTGGGGTATCCTCTGGGACTTTGGGGTTTTCTGGTGGGGTTTTGGGGGTTTCTCAAGGTTTTATGGGGTCTCCTTATGGCTAATGGGGTCCTTCAATTTTTTTTTTTTAATTTCTTAGGATGTTTTGGGGTCTTCTCAGGGTGATTTGGGGTCTTGTGGGTGGTTTTTTTGTTTGTTTGTTTTTGTTTTTTTTTTTTTTGTCTCCTTGTGGTTTTTGAGGTCTGCACCCAAAGGAAATTCTGTGGTTTTATGGGACATTCTTATGGGCTTTTTGGGTGTCTGTGTGATTTTTTTGAGGTTTTGGGCATGTCCTTAGGGGTTTTGTAGCCTTCTCATGTTTTAGGGGAGTTTCTTATGGGTTTTTGAGGTTTTCTCATGTTTCTACGGGGTCTTCTCATAGGTTTTTTTGGGTATTCTCTTCATTTTGTTGGGTCTTCTCATGGTTTTACAGGATGTCCCTGTATTTTGGGGGGTCTCCTCATTTATCTATGGGATCTCCTTGTGATTTTGGGGTCTTCTTATATTTTTTTCAGTCTCATGGTTTTTTGGGGTCTTGTCACAGGCTTTTTTTGAGGTTTTGTAATGTATTTTTGGGTGTCTTCACAGTTTTTTGGGGGCCCCTTGTGATTTTTGGGTTCTTCTTTTTAGGCTGTCCTCGTGGGTTTTGGGGGCTCCTCATGGATTTTTTGGAATCTCCTCTTGGTTTTTTGGGGAAGTTCTTGTGATTTTTTGGATCTTGTGGTTTTTGGGAGTCTCCTTGTGGTTTCTGGGATCTCCTCATGGACTTTAAGGGTATACTCACATTTTTTTGTTTTCTTCTCACACCTTTCAACTCACCATTTTCCACCCCCTCCCTCAACCCTTCCTCTCCATTTGTGTCCACCTCAGAATCCCCATGGTCCTACCGGGCCAGAATTTCCAGTCATCCATCAAATTGTGTCTCAGGACCAAATTCCTGGCCAGGCAAAAAATCGGCCTCCGTGTTGTCACCTCGATGTCCCCAACCTTCACCCGCCAGGGCACCACATCCAGGGCACCGAGGGTGGGGATCCTCACCCCCTGCAACCAGAATTTTGGAGATTTTGGGATCTGCTTCTCCCGGAAGTAGAATTTTGGGATTTTGAAGTGGAAATTTGGGATTTTGGAGTCTGCACCCCATGGAACTTGGAATATTGGGACCTTGGGATCTGCACCCTCTGCAAGCAGCATTTTGAGACTTTGGGATCTGCTCCCCTCCAGAAGTGGAATTTCAGGATTTTGGGATATGTGTCCCCTGAAAGTGGGATTTTGGGATCTGCATCCCCTGCAAGAGGAGTTTCAGGATTTTGGGATCCAAACCCCCTGGAAGAGGAATTTTGGAATTTTGGAATGAACCAGAGGTGACCTTGACGCCCAAGAGGGGACATGGCAGGGGAATTGGGGTGACCTTGTTCCGCAGCAGGAGCTGTTCCAGGACAAAGTTGGCCACTGCATCCCAAATTTTCTTCCACTCTGGGGATTGAGAAAAACTGAGTCAGGATCTCTACAGATCCTGACATTCCTGGGGATCCGGCGGGTATTGGTACCTTCAGGGGTGGTGGCTGAAGCCACCTCTGTCCTGCCCCAGAGCTCCACCTTGGTCCTCCTGGCGGTGGGAGGGCAGGAGCTCATTCCTCACTCTCTCAGGATTTGCAATCAGGATGTGGAATCGAGAATGTGAGGTCTGGGATGTTCTACCACCAGACTAGCTCCTGCTGTGTCCCCCAAGATGCTCTGTGATGCTGCTGGTGGCACTGTGGTGGCCCCACTTTGGTGGGGCCTCTGTGATGTTGTGGTGACATCATGGAGTTGGGGTGGGAATATGGGGCTGGGCCAGGGAGGAGGGATGGAATATGGAATGAGGAACATAGAATAGGGTATATGGAGGGTGTGGACCAATGGGATGGGACATGGAATTGAGGACAAGGGATGGGGGGTATGGGGGATGTTATAAACGAGGCCGTAAATCCGATGAAAAAAAAAATAATAGCCAATCGTTTATTGAAAACAAAATGACTACTGGAACATCAAAAGAGCTGGGCTAGTCCCAGCTCTTTAAGACAAGTCAGAGTTCTCGAAGATGTGTATTATACAGGCCCCTCCCTCCAGACGCGCTGTCCCTCAGAAAAGGCCCCTCCTTGGATCATCAGTCCCCTTTCATATCTTCTGTTCTTATCCTGATTGGTGGACTTAGAACCCCCAACACGATTGGCTCGTTTTCTAGGGTTTCTATTGGTCCTTAGCGGGAGTCTTCCTGGACCAATCATTCTTTTCTGCCTTCGAATGATTGGTCGGGTGTGTCTACCAATCAGAGTTTGGAGCGGTGATCCAATCTGGAGCTGTCTGTGGGGGAAAAAAGATCCCCTCCTTCTTTTCTTTCTTTCTGGCACTAAAGATCATGGTCAATACTTTAACAATTCTTTAACTGTAACTGCTTACACTTACACAGATCATACAAAGTTGCAAACAGATATGAAACTTATAAGATACATACATATACTCTAACAAAAAGTCTAACTTTGTATATTTATAACAGGGGATGTGGGATGAGGCACATGGAATGGGGACGGGGCAATGTGGGGGATGGGGGATGGAGGACATGGGATAGGGGACAAGAGGGACATGGGAGATGGGACATACAATGGGGGCCACAGGATGGGGCCATGAAATGGGGAACATGGGGGATATGAGGGAATGGGATGAGGGACATGGGGAATGGGGGAGATGGAAGACAGGAAATGGGGGACATAAAGAGGGGACTTGGAGGATGTTGGATAGGGGACAAGGGAGACATGGGAGACATAGTCTCCAGGTGTTCAAAGACATTACGATAAGCAGACACAACGACAAAGCAATTTCTGAGGCATTTTTCTTGTTATCAGGTCCCTACATTTGGTCAATGCCCAAATCCTGGGACAGGGATGGCAGTTGTTTGGCTTCACTACTATCCTGTTCCACATCAGAGCTGCGATATCACAGCACAGAGCAGCAGGGTCATCAAGGGCTCTTCCAACTGGCAGCTGAAATATTTTCACATATCTCACAGCTCACCTGAGGACAGGTGATTGTCTCTGGCCCTGACTCTTCCTCCTGTTGTGAGGGTCCTGCTTTCCTCTTCTTCCCTCACTAAGGGATTGGTGCTGATTTGATCTTGGATTTCTTCTGTATAGTAGCAACTGCTCCTGGCAGGGGTTGTTCCCCTGGAGTGTTCAGGAGTGCCCACAGTGCCGATAGCTCTGCTTTCCTTCTCCTCCCCCTGAGAGTGCTGTCCAGTGACCAGTTTCCAGTCCCAGAAACAGTAGCCAGGGCCAGCAGGTTGCATCACTTTGCAGCTCTCTGGAGCTGCTGCAGCATCTTTCCTTCACATATTTTATTACTTCAACAGGGTCCTGTAGTTGTTCAGGGGTGAACTTCTAAACTGTTGGAGGTGAGGAGTCCTCCAAATACTGGCCCATTTGCTACCACATTCCATGTCACTCATGACTGTCCACCCTCGGGGCAGATCTCTGAATGACCTTCCTAGAAATCTCTGTCCTGGCTCTAAACATGGTGTGGACCACAGTCGGGAGAGCTGGCAGACTCAGCAACAAGAGAAGAGTTTCCTTAACACCCAAAGGAAATTCAAAATTCTCAAAAGTTGTTGTAACAGGCCTGAAGGAGGAAAAGGAGGTGAAAGCCCCGCGGAAAATCAATCTCCCCTGTTCCCCTCACAGGCTGGGTACAATTGTTAATGGAGTCCTAGAGGCAGCAGCCAAGGCAAGGGCAGGAGAGCAGCACTGAGTACACATCCCAAATGGCCCTCACTGCCCTTGATGTTACCATGTCATAAACTGATATGCCACAGTATGCCAACAAAGCAATCCTGATCCCTCTCCCTGTTCTGAAAAATATTCTTGAAGGGAGCACAGATGGGAATATGCAGAGAGTGAGCTCCCACACTCACATGAACGGACCAAGCCGCATTGTGCCCAGTGGCTCTGTCCCTAATACAGCAAATGCTCAGATCAGATTTGTTTCCAACCTGCTCTGGGCAGATCTGTTATCCAACCCATTGTGCCCCACAATGGCCACAGAAAAGTGCTGCCCCACAGCAACACAGTCCTTTACAACCACCTCCTGCTCTAACTTCCCATTTGCTCTTTGTCTTTCAGTGTTCACATTTTGATTGTGAAGCCACTTCTGCTCCATTTCTTTCTATATTGGGGAAGCAATGGGCCCAACACCTTGGGGACAAGATATTAATCACAAAAATGCTCATCCCAGCTGTTATAAATGACAATTTCCCCAATATTTTCAGTTAAGAAATTTATTGGAAAAAATGACAAAGTGTGAAATCGAGTAAAAGCCACAATCAAGGACAGCTCTGACCCTGGGAATCAGATCTGGGTGAACCAAAAGGGACACAGACTCACCGGACTGATGCCCCTCTCCCTGGTTCACGTCTGCCATCTCCCAGAGTCCAGTTTTTATACTGTTTTTGTGCCCTAAGGCCACTTTATTGTTCAGTCCAGTATTTTCTTTCTGCCAGGTGTGATTGTAGAATACAATTCCGGTGAGGTTGATCTCATCTTTGAATTTCTGCATGAATATTTCTGAAGTTCTGGTAAGGCAGACATGTCTTGAATACCATTTTCTCAGTGGGTGTCAGCATTCCAGGAAAACAGGAAAGTGGCCTGATTGGATTTTCTCCTGGCTGAGTGGCGATGAATGCTGTTTGATGGGTGCTTGTGATTCTTACCTTGGTGGCAATCCCCATGGTCGATGTTATCTATCTCTCCCAAGTATTGTCACACCCCACATTGATGTGGTGATCCTATCTTATTGTTCCATCTAGTGGAGGGGGGAGAGCATGCCTGCTGTTCACTCATCCATGCATAGATTCTGTACAGGGGGGTACCTTGGAACAAGGTTTGTTTTATACAGGAATAACATGTTTCTAATAAAACTCGATTTAACCATACATTTATAACACCAGCAGAGACAAGACAGGGGCAGAGGAAAAGGGAGAGCCAGGTCAAGGGGACAGGGCTGCAATGGTGATGGCTGTGAGTTCACTACCACTGCAGCAGCCTGGCTGGCCCTCAGCAGACATGGTGGCCGGAAGTGTTGTGAGAGCCCCACCTGGGCTCTGATCCTGGGGCACCTCTGTTACAGAACCCAATCAGCCCTGGCACTCAGGGAGGCTGGCTGAGCTCATGGCCATCCTGCTCTGCACCAGCCCTGCAATGGGGGACAAATCTTTCCTCATCTCCAGGCTGAACAATCCCTGCTTCACCAAACGCCCCTTGTATTTCATCCTCCTCACATGCTCCAGCCAAGCTTTCCCTCCCTAAACACAACAAAGTCACCATTTCTAAATTTCCCCTTTGCAAACTGTCCTTGCTGTCACCTCCTAGCAGTGGCTTCATGGCTGCTGTCAGAGCCAGCCCTATCCCTCCACTGCCCCAGCTCTGCTGTCCCACAGCTGCTGGATCAGGAAGGGCAGAGCCATGGGGGAGGGAAATGCACAGGGACTCCTCCTGGGAAGGACCTCAGGAGGTTTCTGGGCCAGGCCAAAGCAGAGTCAGTGCAGAAAGGGACACAGGGAGGGGCTGTTTGTGTGCTCTGCCATGGCAGGATGAGATGCAGAGCTGCAGAGACACCCAGACCATGTGGATCCCTGCAGGAGCTGATCTCACACAGCGGCTCCCGGGCCTCTGCTGCTCGCTGGTTGCTCTGGTTTGATGTTCCCTGCTGGTCACAACCAGCCCCACACACACCAATGCTGTGTGCACACACACCAGTCTCACCAGTGCCTGGGCCCCCAAAGGACACAGGACCTGATGATTTGTGGTCCCCACTCCAGTATCTGACATTTGGATCCCATCTGTACCAAGAGCATAGAGCTGTCTCACCCCAAACGCCTCTTAGAATTGGAGTGTTTAGGAAAATGCCACAGGCAGTGGGGATCAGCTGTAGGGCACTGCCAAAGCAGTGTCCTGACCAGCCAACTGTGTAAACCCTGTTTAAACAATATGATCTCCTCTCATCCGTCTTTCTGTTTTCTCATGCCTTTTCCTCAGCAAATGACCTTGATCCTCCATCCTTTTCAATCTTGGCATCCTTTCTGAGACATCCCATGGCAAGTCCTATACTGTCCCCAAATGCCATTTGTGGATTTCCATCATGAATCTCAGACCCCGATGCAGAACCCCCAATGCTAAGCTGGCAAAGTCATGCAGGAAAGCTCTGCCATTGACCCCCTTGGCGAGTCTTCCATGAGGAGGTGTCAGAACTTTCTTTGAAATAGTGTTTTAATTTTTGGATTTTTTTAAATTGGAATAGTCCTAAAATATAATCTACTCCAGGCCCCTTGCTGTGGAAAGGTAAAACTACCACTGGACCAGATTGCTCAAAGCTCCTGACCTTGAACACTTTTTGGAATGGGACATCCACTTCTATGGACAACCTGTTTCTTTGTCTTGTCACTTTCATCATAAAATATTTCTTCCTTTTTGTCCAGTCTAAATTCAACCTTGACCATTTTAAAAACATTGCTCCTTTCATTGCCACTACAGGCCTGAAAAATAATCACAGTAGTTTTTATGGATTATTGTATGACCACAATGTTTTAATCTGAAAGATCTTGGAAGGACCCCAAAATCTCCCAAGATGGGATTTGGAAGCCTCAAGCACATGACCCATAGAGACTGAGACCCCTGGGCTCAGTGGTGTGAAGATTGAGGGCAGAATAGGAGTAGCCTGAGAGGGCTTGAAGAGTGGTTTCAGAGATGGTGGAGCTCTTCTTCATGATATGAAATAGCCTGAGAAAGAAATGATACCACTGTTATAAATGACAATTTCCTAATATTTTCGGTTAAGAAATTTATTGGAAAAATGACAAAGTAAGAAATCCAGCAGAGCCACAATCAAAGGACAGTTCCAACCCCGGGTGTCAGAGCTGGGTGAACCTTGGACACAGCCTCTCCGGATTAATGCCCCCACCCCTGGCTCACATCAGCAGTTTCCCAAAGACGGGTTTTACAGAGATTTTGTGCCCTGAGGCTGTCTATTGTTTAGTCCATTTTTTTGGATATGTAGATTTGTAGACAAACACCTCTGTTTGTCTGAGCTGCCCTTATGGCCCTGCTGCCAGGGAGATGCCCCTGGGCAGTGGTCTGTTCTGGGAGGGGTTTGCAGGGCAGAACTGAGCCCCCAGGGCTGGGCTGGGCTCTGGGAACACCGGCAGGGGCAAGATAGATTTTCTTTTCTTCAGGTGTGTATGGTGAACAGAGTTCTGGGAAGGCAAAAATGTCCTGATTGCATCTTCTTCGGGCCAGGTAGGGGGCTGAATGTCCCTGATGAGCAGATATAATGCTTATCTGGTGTTGATAGCTGGATCCTTAGCCTTGCCCAACTCCCTTGAAATCCTGTTACACCCTGCATTGTGCTGCAAAATACCTTATCTTTTGGGTTTTGGGAAAAGGATGATATAGTTCTTGCTCATTCAACAGTGAACATAATTTGTACAGGGGGGTATTTTGGAGATACAGTTTGTTTCATATACATATAAGGCTGCTTTAATAAAATGCGAATTAACCATACATTTATAACACCACCAAGGGCAGTGAGGGAGGTCCAAACTGAAAAGCAGAAGAGATGAATTTCCCTCCTAGGGAAGGGCTGTGGTGCAACACATCCCCCAGAAGGAGTCTGGAGCAGCCCAAGCCTTCATGTGCACAGGCAGAGGCAGGCAGGATGCAGAGCTGTCAGCAAAGGAAGGGACCAGCCAGGTGGGGCAGCCAGGGGATGACGACAGCCTGCAGGGACAGAGGCGCAGGGCATGGACACCGTAGGACAGCCTGGGCTGGACAGGGCACAGGCATGGGCAGCAGCTGAAAGGCCCTGACAGAGCCAACTCCTGCAGCACTTTGGCCATGGCTGCTGGCCCTGTTGCTGAGGCAGGAGGAGGAGACAAGTGAGCCTGGCAGCAATGGGGCCTCCTTGCCTCCTTGTCCCTGCTCAGCAGCCTGGCAGGGGCCGCCCCATGGTGCTGCCCTTGGCATTGCACATCCCCACATCCCAGTGGTCTGGGAAAAGCCCTGAGCAAGGAGGGAGGGACAGGATGTGCCTTGGCAGGGGCTGGGGCTCAGGCCTTGGCCCTTTGCATTCCTGAAACACATCCAGGTGTGCTCAGCATCAGAGCCACCTTTCCCTTTTTTTTTCCCCACCTGTCATCACTGCATGCAATGTTCTGCTCTAACCGGAACCTGGGGACACTTTCTCAGTCTTGTTTCTCTGTGAGACCCATTAAA
Organism: Acrocephalus scirpaceus scirpaceus; assembly: GCA_910950805.1. Classification (NCBI taxonomy): domain Eukaryota; kingdom Metazoa; phylum Chordata; class Aves; order Passeriformes; family Sylviidae; genus Acrocephalus; species Acrocephalus scirpaceus. The sequence continues at coordinate 240,370 of CAJVGK010000050.1, forward strand.
ACTTAAAGAAACTTCAGGGTTTCAATTGAACTTCGAGTTCTTGATAAGTTCTTTAAACACACTCTCAGGGACTGACACACTGTAAACAACACCAAAGCCTCAAGAGATTCATTAAAGTCCTGGCACAATTCCTGTGCTGCTGAGCTGGGCCAGGCTCCTGGCAACGAGGCAGCTCCTGGAAACCAAGAAGAGCTTCAAAAATCGGCCTGAGGAGAAGCGCCTCTCCCAGCCCAGCAGGGTTGAGGGCATTTCTTGCAGGTGTCTGAGAGCAGCGAAGCAGACAGAGGCTTAAAGAAACTGGAAGGAAAATTCTGAGCTTCTTCATGGAGAAATCTTCACATGACAGGACTGACAGGACTGTAAGGATGGCTCTGCTGCCCTTTCTGGGTTGGGGGAGGATGTGCTCCAGAGCGGGGCTGCCCTGGGCACCGTCAGTGGGACAGGGCAGGACGGCTCCTGCTGCCAGGGACGGCTGCAGGGGCTGAAGCTGGGGCTGCAGCCAGGGGTGCCCAGGGCTGTGGTGCAGAGCAGCTCCTGCAGCCCTGAGGGGTCTTGGCCAGGCCAGGGGATCTGCCACCTGCCAGGGGCAGCTCTCAGCCTGCCTGGGAGCTCCCCATGTCACTGCAAGGAGAAGTTGGAGGTGGAAGGACCCACCCTCATCAGGGCAGATTCCTCCTGCTGTGGAGATGCTGCTGCATGGCCAGGGCTGCTCTCAGCTTTTTCATAAAGGAAAGGGAAAGGGGCTGTCAGCTTTGTCTGTGTCACTCCTGCGCTGTCACCCTGCGCATCAGCAGATCTGCCTCAGAGCTCCCTCAGAAGGTGCCTCCTCACCCTCCTCTACCTACAGACAGCAGCAGCACCTTGGCTTGCAGCACCTCTGTTTGTCTGAGCTGCCCTTATGGCCCTGCTGCCAGGGAGATGCCCCTGGGCAGTGGTCTGTGCTGGGAGGGGTGTGCAGGGCAGAACTGAGCCCCCAGGGCTGGGCTGGGCTCTGGGAGCACCGGCAGGGGCAAGACTTGGATAGAGATAAACAGCCCCTAGTAGGCACAACAGGCAGCAGAGAGCAAGACCAGCCCTTGATATCTGTCCCTGTCCAGCTGCACAGGGAAAGAGAGAAGGGTTTTGAGAAACTAAATTTGGAATTGTAGCCTTCAAATAATCCAGTTTATTTTCCAAACATTTTTTTAGTGTGTCCATTGTGAACTAAAGGGACGTGTAATAAGCAAAGGGCACCTGTGTGGGGACCAGCAGGTCTGACTACACTTGGGCACAGGGAGCTCTGTTTTATTTCTGGCTCCCTAGAGTTCAGGCTGAGGGAAATGCTGATGATGAGGCAGTACCTCAGCAGCAAACAAAAACTCTCAAAAAAAAAAAGTTAAGTGAATTTCCCACCCAAAAAACAGAAGAAATTTTGAGGGGATTCCTAATGAAAGACCATACAATTGACCAAAGATATCTGTCCCACATTTTCAATGTTTTCTCTCAACAGTCCACAATGCCCAGAGTGAAGAAATGTCCAACAGCAGTTCCATCAGCCACTTCCTCCTGCTGCCATTGGCAGACAGGCAGCAGCTGCAGCTCCTGCACTTCTGCCTCTTCCTGGGCATCTCCCTGGCTGCCCTCCTGGGCAACGGCCTCATCATCAGCGCCGTAGCCTGCGGCCACCTCCTGCACAGCCCCATGTTCTTCTTCCTGCTCAACCTGGCCCTCACCGACCTGGGCTCCATCTGCACCACTGTCCCCAAAGCCATGCACAATTCCCTCTGGGACACCAGGAACATCTCCTACACAGGATGTGCTGCTCAGCTGTTTACTTTTGCTTTCTTTGTTTCAATAGAGTATTCCCTCCTGACCATCATGTGCTACGACCGCTACGTGTCCATCTGCAAAGCCCTGCACTACGGGACCCTCCTGGGCAGCAGAGCTTGTGCCCACATGGCAGCAGCTGCCTGGGCCAGTGGCTTTCTCACTGCTGCTGCACACAGCCAATACATTTTCCCTGCCCCTGTGCCATGGCAATGCCCTGGGCTAGTTCTTCTGTGAAATCCCACACATCCTCAAGCTCTCCTGCTCAAATTCCTACTTCAGAGAATTCGGTGTTTCTGTTTTCACTACCTCCTTAGCACTTGGCTGTTTTGTGTTCATTGTTTTCTCCTATGTGCAGATCTTCAGGGCCGGGCTGAGGATCCCCTCTGAGCAGGGAAGGCACAAAGCCTTTTCCACTTGCTTGCCTCACCTGGCTGTGGTCTCCCTGTTCCTCAGCACTGTAGCATTTGCCCACCTGAAGCCACTTTCTGTCTCCTCCCCATCCCTGGATCTGGCACTGTCAGTTCTGTACTCGGTGGTGCCTCCAGCTCTGAACCCCCTCATCTACAGCCTGAGGAATCAGGAGCTCAAGGATGCAGTAAGGACACTGATGACTGGTTGGTTTCAGAAACATTAAACTGCTGGCCAATTTTTACTAATCACATGTATTAAAAGTTATCTTTGTTGCTCTTGTTATTTTGGTTAGTAGGGTTTTTTCCCTTTGTTTTAGTTTTAATACTTGCCCTGAAGAAAGATCTTTGTGCCCTTTCTCCTTTTGTTTCTCTCCACATTGATTGTAACCCCCAGACTATCAATAAGGAGCTGTGCTTTCAATGCCTTTAAAGGAACTCAAGGATCTCCCAGCAGAGTTTTCACCAGAGATCGCCTTTTTGTTCCCTTCTCTGCAGCTTCAGCAGCAATGTCTGGGTGCAGAGCTGGGGGCACATCAGTGCTGGCACAGCAGCTGTGCCCAGCAGCAGCAGCCCTTGGTGTTGCCAGTGCTGCTGCCGTGGCCCTGCCCCGCTGCCCTGCTGGTCCTGGTGTTGCTGTAGGGCCTGAGAGCTCTCGGGGCCGGGCACAGTGCTGGGGGTGGCAGTGCCGGGGCTGCAGCAGGGACAGGCCATGGGCACTGCTGGGGCAGCGCTGACGCCTCAGGCCAGGCCCTGGGGGCTCCAGGCTCCTTGCCCAGGCCCTCTCAGGAACACGCCCAGGCCAATGCTGAGCACAGAAAAGCCCCGGGAGCAGCCCCAGGGTGGCCGTGGGCAGGCTGGGGGCAAACAGCATCACATAATGGGAATGTCCCTTGGGGAGCAGGATCATCATACAAGTGCTTCAGGAATTGTCGGCAGGCTCCTGCAGTGCCTCCTGCTGCTCCCTTGCCAGAGGCACCACAGGCCAGAGGGGCACATTTGGGCTGCTGTGTCTGGCTGTGGGACTCCCTGTTCTGGGCAAGGAGGAGGGGCTGCAGAGGCTCTGCAAGACTGACAGGATGGGGTTTGGGGCTGTGAGGAGAAGCTGAGGGACCTGGGCTGCTGGACCTTCTGAAGAGGAGGCCCAGGGCTCATCCTGCAACTGCTCCAAGGGTGATTTCAGAGAATCACAGAACCAGCAAGGTTGGAAAAGACCTTGGACATCATCAAGTCCAACCTGTGCCCTGACACCACCTGGTCTCCCCTGAGCCTCCTCTTCTCCAGGATAAACAACCCCAGCTCCCTCAGCCACTCTGCACAGCACTTGTGTTCCAGACCCCTCACCACCCTTGGTGCCCTTCTCTGGACACGCTCCAGCCCCTCCATGTCCTTCCTAAATTGGGAGCCCAGAACTGGACACAGCACTCGAGGTGCTGCCAAACCAGTGCTGAGCACAGGGGAAGAATCTCTGCCCTGGTCCTGCTGGCCACACCATTCCTGATCCAGGCTAGGTTTCCAGTGGCCTTCTTGGCCACCTGGGCACACTGCTGCCTCATGTCCAGCCTGCTGTCCAGCAGTGCCCCAGGTCCCTTTCTGTCTGGCCGCTGTCCAGCCACTCTGTCCCCAGCCTGTAGCACTGCAGGGGTTGTTGTGGCCAAAGTGCAGGACCCGGCCCTTGGTCTTGTGAAACCTGACATGGTTGGATTTGGGCCCTGGATCCAGCCTGTGCAGGTCCCTGTGCAGAGCCCTCCTACCCTCCAGCACATCCACACACACACCCAGCCTGGAGTCATCTGCAAATTTGCTGATGCTGGACTCAATCCCCTTATCCAGATCATCAAGGCAGATATTGAAATCCACGCTGGCTGGCTCTGATCTCTTGGCCATCCTGTGGGTGCCCTGTGATGGCACTCAAGGTGATCTGTTCCATAACCTTGCTGGGCACTGAGGTCAGGCTGACAGGCCTGGAGTTCCCCAGATCCTCCTTGCAGCCCTGCTTGGGGATGGGCTCACATTGGCACCTCCAGGCCTCTGGGACCTTCCTGGTGAGCCAGGCCTGATGAGAAAGGATGGAGAATAGCTTGGGGAGCTCATCCAGCAGCTCCCTCCTTCCCCTATGATGGATCCCATTTGGTCCTAGAGACACCTGTGAGCATCTGAGTGGCCCAGCAGGCCCCCAGCTGCTTCCTCCTGGATGACTGGGTGTCCTAGGTTACAATGTAAAATTGTGCCCAAGGTATGTATTCTATCCCCATGAGCCATTGGAGCCAAGGTGGGGCAGTGTTTTCCTTATCTTCTGTTAACGAGCCTAACAATGTCTTGCCCATGACTCTTAGATAACTTCCTCCGGGAGTTATCTCTGTTTAATGGGCCATCAAGGACCCACTGCATGACTCATAGAATGAGATCATCCCCATTGGGAGATGCTCTGCCCAGGGGGAGGAGCCAAGCATTCCCACCTGGATAAATCCAGGGTTTGGGACAGCACAGGCAGCTTTTATCCACTGGACTCCCAGAGGAGACAAGAGCTACCAGACCTTTCTACAGGATCACTGCTTCGACAAGACCATCTCATCTGGACTGCCACTACCACCCTAACAGGGTGTCAGGTTGTATTCTGACTCTGTCAGTGTTTTTTTGTACTATTACTTTTATTTTACTTTCTTTTATTTCTTTTCTTTTCCTCTTATTAAATTGTGTTTCTGACTTGGAGTCTTTCACTGGTTTTGCTTTCAAACCAGCACACCGGGGGGCTCTTTTGCTCCCTGTCCTCATCAACCAGCTCAGGAGAACACTTGTCCTGAGAACAATCTGTCCTTTTGTTAAAAACTGAGGCAAAGAAGGGGTTAAGCACCTCAGCCATTTCCTCATCTTTGGTAATAATATACTCCCAATAAGGAATGGATATTGTCCTTCCACCTCCTTTTGCCATTAATGTATTTATAAAACATTTGCATTATCCTTCCCAGAAGCTGCCAGGTTTAGCTCTAATTGAGCTTTCACCTCTCTAATTTTCTTCCTGCATGACCTAACAATGTCCTTAAATATTTCCTGAGTTGCCTTCCTCTCTGTCCAAAGGTGATGCACCCTCTTTTTTGCCCCAAGCTCCTGCGAAAGCTCCATGCCCACCCAGGCCAGTCATTTTCCTTGCTAGCTCACTTTTTGGCACAGAGGGAAAGGCTGTTCCTGCTCCTTCAAGATTTCTTTCTTGAAGTGTGTCCATCCTTCTTGTACCTCTTTTTTTGAAGGGCTGTTTCCATTAAAAAATCAAGGCTAGAGTCTCCAAATCTGCATCCTGAACAGGCTGAAGTCTGCTCTCCTTATTTCCAGTGTAAAAGTTTTGTTGATGCCCCTCCTTCTTTCACAGAATATGTAAAAACTCAATAATTTCATGGTCACTGTACCCTAAACAGCCTCTGACCACCACATCTTCCACCAGCCCTTTTCTCTTTGTCAACAGCAGGAGACAGAGCTTTCCTTGGCAGTGGGAAGAGAAGGAAACCTCTCCAAAGTGCAGCTTGGAAGGTTCAGATGGGAGGGGAGGAAAAAAAAATAATACTCCTTCCCAGGGTAGAATTTTGGTGCACGAGGTGTCCCAGCCCAGGTGAGCCTGGGCCATGGCCTGGCTCTGGGTGCCAGGAGCCGGCAGCGCTGGGTGCAGGGAGCCCAGGAAGGGCCCAGAAATGCTGGGCTGAGAAATGCTGGGGGCACAGCCAGATGGGCGTGTGCAGCCGGCCAGGGCACAGCAGCAGCACGCACAGGGGGCACAGCCTGCAGGACACATGGCCAAGGGCTGGGCACGGCTGGCACGGCCACAGGCACCCAGGCCTTTGTCCCCTGGGCTCTGGCAGCGCCTCTGGAGGCCCCACTGAAGGAACTTTCCTTGCAGGGGCTGCACTTTGCTTCTGCCTCACCCCTCCCTGAGGAGGCTGGCAGGGTCACACAGCTTTAGGACATTTGTCCTTGCTGCCCCTCCCATCCCACTGCCCCACCAACAGCCCCGAGCCACCCGGGAGGGACAGGCCCTGCTGTGCCAGGCCTGGGCTCAGCCCTTGGCCTTTCTGCTTCCTCCAGCCAGCCCAGGCCTTGCTCAGCATTGCAGTTCCCTGCTCACAGCCTTGGGCTCCCTGCAATCCTGGCCTCAAGGATCTGCTCTCACCAGTCCCTGCGGAGCCTTTGGCACTCCCTGCCCTCACTGGGGCCCAGTGATGCTCCAAGGGCCTTGGAGTTTTGCTTCTGACTCCTTGAGCAGCTTCTTCAACCTTCTCTCAGTGCCTGAGGGTCCTGGACTCAGCCCCAAATTCACTGTTGGGCTCAAAAAATTACAGAATACCCTCAGATGCCCCTTGTCCTTCATTTTTTGTCCTCAAGTCTTCAGGCCATGTGCAGCTGATTGGAGTCTGTTTTCAATTCTCTTAAGAAGGAAGATTTCAAAGTGCACCTCATGACTTCTTTTTATAGTCAAGCATGTTTTTATTTTTATGTTCATTGAAGAGGCATTGATAGAAGCATTTCCCAAGTGATCTTGATGCTGAATGTCTCCTTAGGAGGTCTCGGCACTGAGGAGAATGAGCCCCTTGCAGGCTGACCCTGTTTGGACAACCTGCACCTCACTCGATACTCACCATGTCTGAAATCGCCCACCCAGGAGTGCACTCTGAAAACATTTTTAAAATGTTTCATTTTTCTCTGCAAAAAAAATTTATTAATTATTGAAATTATAATTGCATTTTTGTTATGCATAATAATATTATTCTTTATTTTTATTGCCTAATTTTTACATTGTTTTTAAAAAATCCATACATTTTTAGCGACCAAAAAGGTGTTGGTCACTGGTTCTAAGGAACACAATTCCCTTCAATAATTTTTGACAACTACTGGCTTTTGATTTCTCTCTCTTTAGGCTAATTAACAATATTTTAAGTACTTTGTCATCTTTTTTAGCATTTTCGCAAGCAGGGTAAAAGTGACCACTTTGGTTCCCATGGAGACATTTCCGGGGCACATCTGAGGTAGTTTTGGGTCTGGGGAGGGAATTTGGAGAAAACTTGGTGGTATGGAGGACACTCAGGGGAGCCGAGTGGGCTCTTGAAGGGTAACTTAGGCGTTCTCTAAGAAAAGTCGGGGTCCGGGGTGTTATAAATAAAGAGCTTGACTCGGCCAATATATCAAGCAGCAATCAATTTATTAATTAATACAGAATGGTAAAGTGTGAGCAAACAGCACTGGGTACAGTGGGGGTTTCCCCTCCAACTGCACGCTGACCATTGATTTTCTGCTGGTATTTATTGAGGTTTTCCATAATCACTTCTCAGCAACCTTTTTTTCTAGTTTCCTCCTAATTTCTATTTTTGAAACATAATTTCTATACCTATTGTGATCAATTTCTATTGATGATGTTAAATTTTCTATACTTCAAAAGGTATGAAATCAGTGAGGTCAGAAATAACATCTTGTGATGCTGAGGTTCCCAGGACATAAATCAGTGGTGGTGGCATCCAGATTTCCTTTTTCTGAAGAAAAACACCAAAGATGAGAGATTCAGTCTTCCTCTTGAAGTCTATAAATCAGTCTTATTGGTGCCGTCCAGCTTCCAGATGGTGGTTTACCTTTTGTTTTTTTTCAGGATCCTTAATTTTAGTTTGGAATAGCTCACTTCCTTCTATTTGGGTGATTACAATTCTTTCTATATATATGTTAAGGCTATAGCTGTAGTTCAAACCTTCTATTAAAAACCTTATAGGCTCACATGATTCACTTATAAGCAAGCAAAATATTACTTCCAAAGCCCCGTTCCATGCTTTTTCCGTTTTGTTCATTAAACAGATGTTTTTATAATTACCCTATGGCCTTTTCCACACATTTCATAACCATAACTACAAAGGCCATCTTTTTCTACCTGACACGAAACACAACCCCACATTTCACAGCGTCCTTGGAGAACAATTTAAAAAACTTGGTGGTTTTGGATACTTAGAGGGAGAGTAAAAGTCTTTGTTTGTTTGTTTGTTTTCTTTCCAAGTGTGTCTAGAAGATGCAGAGATGGTGGTGGTGGTGAAAGCTTTTGCTTATTAAAAGATTGGGTGGAACTCTCTCTACAGATACTTTTCTGCTGTGCCTGCCTCTGAGTGGGTTACAACCTGCAGGCATTTGGGCATATTATTTGCCCTCCCTGTTGCAGCTGTTCCATCACACAGAAAAGCAAATTCATTTAGAATTCTGGAGCAGATACAGCTTGTGAGCTTCTGACTTACTTGTTTGGGGTTCGGAGATGGGAATTTTGCTTTAACATCTTTTAGAACAAAATTACTTTGATGGCCGCCAGCTAAATCAAACTGATTTGCTAGTCTTTATTAGAATTATTGCATCAATATTTTAACTTGTTTAACTTTGTTCTTAGAGGGATGTATTTCAAACTCTTATTACTCATCTTTGTTTACTTATTTTCTTTGTACAGAAACATGCTTTGATATGGAAAATATAAAATTCAGTCTAACTTCAAATGCCTGTATATAGACGTTTGTTAGCAAGGGTACATTGTAATTTACCAGATAGATTTTAAAGTCAACCCCTGCAATCAGTTCATGATTCTTCCAGTACTGATGGTAATGGGAGATAGGTTCCTAAATAAGTTAGCAGATCAGATGGCACTAAAAGCTGCAAAGGTTCTGGGATGGTTAGTTGGAAATTAAGACAAGATTTTATCTTCAGGTAAAGGACGGTGCAAGCTGCAGTAGCCAAGATTTTAGCAAATTTGCAGTTGTTTCATATCGATAGGAAACCACTGGGTTTCTTAAAACACTATAGATAAATGCCTACACTCTAATCTTACAGAACAATTCACATGTTAATTGTAATAAATTTATGGCATTTATCATAGATAAATGATATATATATACAGAATATGCTGAGTGGGAAGGGGCCCATCAGGATCACTAAGTCCAACTCCTGGCCCTGCACAGGACACTCTGAGAGTCACAACATATGCCTGAGGGCAAACTGCCAAACAAATTGTCCAAACACTTCTTGAACTCTGGTTTGTTTCTGTGAACACTTCTGTGGGGAGCCTGTTTCTGTGCTCAACCACTTTTTTCCCCTTTCTTTCTTTCTTTTGTTTAAACACTATTTATGTAGCTATTTTGCAATGGGTTTTGTTCTGTTTACTGGTGGTGATGGCCTCTTATTTGATTTTTGATTGTATATCACAATATTGATATTTCAAGGTTAACTGCATCATATTAGTTACTTCAGGAAGTGCCTTCAGTTTATTGATTTATGCTGCCAATAATGCTCTTTCCTGATAATTTCAAATTACTATAGTGAGTGGTAAAAAAAAAAAAAAGGAACTTTAGGAGCCTAAGGAATGGCTTAATTGACAACTTTCCACTGTTATTTTACGGATTGAAAAACACATTTTGAAACTTAAAAGAGGTTCAATATCTAGAATTTGGTCTTGAAAAGATATATTTATCTCAATTAATTATGCTCATATACTTTTGTCATGCTGCCTTTCTTTATGCATGCTTTTGCTTCTGGAAGAAATATGGAATAAGGAGGTCAGTAATGTGCCATGTTTCATACTTGGAGAATGTTAACTGCATGTTTGGGAAGGGCACATACAATTTATGTTGTATTCACTTGACTTGATTACTAAAAGCAGTTCATATTTTTGCCTATTTTTTTTCCTAATTTTTCATGTTGGGATTGCAATGAACTGTGTATTGTACCATTACATTTTTTACCAGTGACATCTCTGTAACATAATGCATAATAAAAGCATTATCAATTTATAGTAGATATTCCCCAGCTCCCTTTAGACTGATTCCCAAGCTAAGTAGAATCGGTCTGAGCCCTAAATGATAATTTTTATTGATAACGACATCAGGAGAATGGAAAAAAAAATGCTGATGTTGCTATGATTTTTAAAAAGGCAGTAAAAATATTGAGTGGCATGATTATATTACGCTTGGAGACTTGAAGATATTTCTTGTCCTATTTTATAACCAAATCAAGCTGTAAATGGAAAGGGTGTTGTTAGATTTCAGCACAGTGTTCTCTACTGGACATTTGCAGTGTGAAATGAGAAGTAATTGTGCTTTTCCTTGGTATTATAATGTTTGTTATTTTTGGCAGTTTTAGTATGCTGACCTAGTGCTTTCCCCATCATGTAAGTCGTATAACTCTTACCTAAGCTCATAAAGGCAATTAAGATTGCACATTTCTGCTTCTCACCCGCAGTTAATTAGGGATGTGGAGGTTCTGAGATGCTCCAACAGCAGGAAGCCATGGCCACTTCTCAGAAACTCCATGAAGGTGCACTGTGATGTGCTTTAAATCTTAGTGCTAAGATCTGGCTTGGAATAACTTGCTGTCCTCAACTGCTGTTGCTCTTGTGTCCTGTCTCTACTCTACTTATTAATGACCACGATGCTAAATAACTGAACCTGTTGTTATAAATGTCTGTAGAGAATAACATAAAGGAGAATAATGGCATATTAAGGAGAAACCTCAGCATTTGAGGAAAGTTGCCTCTGATGTATGAGACATCTTCACTTTGCATATCTCCCCTCAAAAGTGCTACTCCCTTAAGCTGCTTTGAGACACACCATCTCAGTGTCATTTTAAAAAGCTGCAAAGGGCGTGTTGCTTTTCACTTTGTGGCTCTCAGCCTGAGCCCTCTCTGGGAAACAGCTCTGCTCTCTGCAGGAGTTACCTTTCTCCAGTGCAGGTTAAACAGGCAGCACAGGAGTCTTCTGACCTCTTGCTGGGGTTGTGGAGCCTGGTGAAGCCCAAAAGCAGGCCTGTTGTTCATCTTGGCTTTTTCAGCATTTTACTTTTTCAGTCATACTGAAGTTAAGTGTCGGCCACGATTAAGCACAAATAAGTGTCACTCATAGCCATGGTTAGGCACAGCTAAGGGTGAAGCTGATAATAAGTTTAAATTTAAAGCCTCTTTATGGTTTTGTTAGTATCTTTCTTCCTTGTCTAGAAAGACATATAAGAGTTCTGGCCTGCTTCATTTTTCCTCTCCTAAAAAGAGAGAATTTAGTGTTGATCCTGTACTACTGAAAAACAGGCTGCTTGACTTGGACTGTTAGAGACCTAGAAAATAACTAGAAGTAAGTGCCTTGGTGACTCATTTTTGATGTGAATAGTTTTGTGAAAGTTATTTATAGAACACATGTGTAAAATTGTAAAGTTGGTCTTTTTATATTCTGCACAATGTATAATGCCAAAACATATGATTTGGAATAATTTGTAAATTTAAGCAGCAATATTTACTTGGCAGACAATGCTGCCAAGTTGGAAGTAATTGGAAAAAAAAAAAAAAAAGAAAAGAATGATTAATTCATTTAATAGAATGATGGAACAATTTAAAAATCATTGTGGAAAACAGCAAGAAACCAGCATTTAAGTAGCCTGCCACTACAGAGCTAACTTGAACTTATTTTACTTAGTACTAGAGAAAGGAACAAAAATGAACACCTAGAAAAAGAGCAATTAAGGGTAAAGTGACTAAAATGTCAGGTTACTAACCCTTAAATATTGCATATTTTTCTACTGAAAAAAATAATCCTTTGGATTATTACTGCTTTGGATCAAGATATATAAATATTTCATCTTTTTCTTAATTTCCAACAATATATAGAAGAAAAGAATATTGACTATACTAAAGCATCCCGATAATTTTGAAGTGATCATTGTAGAATAAGCTTCAGGTTCCAATAATTTCTTTACTTCAAAAGAATTTCTTCCATAAGAGAAATTTTCAAACAAAACAAAAACACGGCCTCATCTGAAATATGTGTTGGCAAGGAAATATTAGATGAGTTAAAAAATCAGACTGTTTATTTTGGGGTTTTTTTAGGAAATATCAAAGGCTCACATAATTCCCTCCAAAATCTTGGGAAGAATAAAAATGCCTCACAGCTACCCATATTAAGTTTGGTAGTCGTGTGGTTCTTCTGTGTGAGAGTTTGATCCCACAAGACAATCCTTCTCCCTCACAGCAATATTATAAACAGCTAGATCCCATTAGGATTAAAGTAATAGCTGAAATTTGGCAAAAGAAATGGGTAAAACCACTAGAAATTTGAGAATGGATCTCTACTTAATTTTTGGCATTAGGTGCTTTTCTTCCACATCTTTCACAGGATGTCTCACCCCAGTAGATTACTACTGTTAACTCCCAGTAGTATCTTGTCATTTCTTTCTTGGGAACTGGAAAAATCCAGCTATAATAATCAGCCCTGTTTTAGGTATCTTCAAAAAATTCCCTGCCTCCACATGGCATTTAGTTAATTTTGAACTTTGTCTACTTTCCTACTTCAAGTACCTGTAAGAAACAAGATTTCAGTGTTGGTAACAGTACCAAGTAATAAAATGCACGCCATGAGGAAAGCACTGCAGTACTTTGGCCAGTTTACCATATTTTTCCAGTAGTCAGTTTGCTAGAATCTGTACTGGGGGTGGGGAATAAAATCCAGTGTTTGCTGTTCTACTTGTTCCTTTTCATCCCTCTCTGTTATTTTCCCCTGAAGGATGTTTTAGGTCGCTCTAACCAAATGAGCAGCGGAAAAGGAGTAAGGTCACTCTTTAAACCAAGTCCAGCTTCAGAGTAGATGTGTTCAATGCCTTGCTTTGTTTCTTCCTCTCCTTAAAGGAGACTGTACTAGCAGATCTGCACTGCTGATCATTATCAAAGCCTGAAATCAGGACCTGTGCTTTCAGTGGAAGTGCCAGAGTTATGCTAACAGCTTTGAATTCCTCACCCTCTTCTGTCAGTGACAGGTCCTTATTTCATTGACATAACAGGTCCTTGACACATCCACTCCCTGATATGATAAAACAAACAAACAGAGCAGTGTTTCCTGTTGTGATTTTACTCGCAAAGAGAAACACCATCAGAATTTCTGGATAAATTATTTTATTTTAAATTCCGTTAGTACCTGCTGCTCTGCTTTGTTTTAACTTCCAGGTCCACACCCTAATTTAAATTTGGCTTCATGCTTGTTGCAATTGCTCACACGTGTATGGATCTGCAGAGGGTGTGCAGATGCAGACAATTATCTTGGCTGGCTGTTAGGGCCTACTTGCAAATACACAAAAGCGGGCACGGTCATGCTTAAATATATGCGAGAAGAGTGTGGCATCTTTCTGTTAAATTTATACTGATTTCAGGCTTTGGCCTAAATTCCCATACAAAATGTAAGAACATGAGTGGTGTCTCTGTTTAAAAACGAAGCCCTAGATATATAGTAGGAAATGTGGAGGTTTGGTAGCTAGATCACCAGTCATTAGAAATGTCGGTGGCAATAATTTCACATTTACTCTTAAGGACTTCACATCCGAAGACAACTCCAAAGGGGCATGCTTCCAATAAAAAGAAAACCTCGAAGGCCAGCTTCCTATTGTAGTTGATTTAGTACTCTTTTTCTTTACATAACTTGACACATACTGGCCTGATTACACTTTTGCCCTAGCTTGACAAAGACTAGTTCTGACTTGTGGTAAAATGAGAGGAAATTCTGATGCGACTGAGAAGTTGTAAGTGAAATGCACTTGGTCTTCCCCAGCAGAGTGGAGAGTTTCTTGTAACTGCCAGGCTCCAACAATTGTCTGTAAGGGATGAATTATTCTCCTTTCTGATTTTGTAGTGGTGGCCTTTAATGTTAGAGCTCAGCAACCATGGGGGCACACACAGTGTAAAGGCTGGGGTTGATGTGGTGACATAAACCCAAGTATAGAGGAAATTAGGGAAAATGAGAGAGCTAACAGTGGCTGGCTGTGCATATATATACCTCTAGGGCTGCATTCATTAGGACAAACTCTTTAAGGTCAGAAAGATGGGGAAGCCTGGTACAGAACCTTTTTGATGCCCATGAAGCTTTTTCCTGAGTGCAGAGGAGTTGCTTGGTAGATTAAGAAGAGATGTGATGGACTTCATGGACACATCAGGTCTCAGCCATCATGCAGGTGACCTGAATGCATCTTTCTTCTCACAGAATCTTTCACTTAATGTTTCCTCCTGCTCATATACTTCTGGGAGAAATAGTAATGAAATAATAGAAAAAAATAGTTGAATTACCTCCTTCATGTGGAAAAAAAAAAGGGTAAGAAAGTATTTTTCAGTTTTTTATCCTTGGTTAATGAGATAAAACTTAGAAGATATATTAAGATGAATGTAAATAACTGAAGGAGAGGTTCTAATATGCAGTGTTGACCCTCACCAGCCTCTCCATGGAAGGAATTTGGCAAGTTTTCTTCTTTCTTCCTGTACATAATAATTTTCAAACCTACAGGTTTTGAAAGACCCTGACCTCATTCTGTATCTGGGCACCCAGCAGGAAGGTCTAGAGTTTCACAGTATCTTCCATCCTCTTCAATTTACATGCAAACATATTCAGCAAGATAAATGACAAATGTTGCTTGTAGGCAATGTGGAAAAAAATATAATTGAATTATTGTTCTTGGTATTGCACTTGTGCTTCTCAGTATGCAAACTGCGTCTGTGCAACCCCTATGCACATAAATCTCAAAGAGAAGGAAAAAGCAGCTTCTTGAGTGACAAAAAATGCTTTATTAATAATCAGAGGCCATCATCCATCCAAAAGTAGGAGAAAAAAAGCCAGTTATTTTTCTTTACTATGGACATAATTTGGTCCACCGACCTCGTTGAAAAATGTTGATCTTAGGGCATGACAGTATGTTTCCAGGAGATAAAACTGGCATCTAAATCTACAGCAAATTATCTCTTTTAAGGTGCCTTGCACTTAATGCAAAGTAAGAAAGAAAGACTTCATGAATTGAAAAAATGAAGTAACATTCCTTCTTTTTCTGAAAGACAGAATTCTGGAATAAAACTTTCCATTTAGGTTGAGAAAGTAACTATTGAAGTAATCACTTTTGTAATTTTTGCATGAAGACTGCGTATTTCATCAACTGTTTTACATAGAGCTCCTGTAAATTCTTGCTGTCTTACTGCAGCAGCTGTCCATACAGTGTTCTGCAGCCTCTGTCGATGCTGAATGGATCAAAGGTGGGTCAGAAGTTGTCAGCAGACCAAATCACTTGGACTAATATTCTACCTCTCATGAGGGTTTTCTAGCGTAGGCTCAAAACCATACTATGTTACCAGAATAAACTTTTGCTCAGAACACTACATGAATGCATCCTAAATTTTCATTCTTTAATGTTACATCTCTTAATTTCTGAAGAATGTATGTAATTTCACAGCTTTTTCCACTCCCATATGTTGATATATGAGATGAAGAGAGGTTATCTGAGTACCCCTATGACAGTATGGTGACTGTCCCAATGCTTTCCTAAACTGAGTAGCATAATGTGTTCATGAGCTCTAACCTACCAGACTGGATACAAGCTGATGTTGAAATGTCAGACACGCCTGTTTCTCTGAACTGCGTGAATTTGAGCTCATGGATTGCCAGCTTGTATGTGGCTGAGGTGGAGAAAAAAAAGACAAAACCCACTAAAATGCAAATCTGCAGAATATGACTGCAACCCAGGGAGGAATGATGTAACATTTCTGTCACTGAACACTCCAGGAGCAATATTTTCAGATTAATAAGCATAAGCAAAAGGAATTCAAGTTTGATTACCTTTGTAAAGATTTGTTTTAAGCACTTATATTTTAAGATTTATTTATTTATTTTAAGTAAGCCTTCGGGACTTATTTTCTGCTAATGACATGGCCAGGAAAGAGCTGAAACAGCAGAATTCCATTGCTAAAGTTCAGATTGATTGTCACTGTTTAACACTGCTTTATAGCTTCTCTGGAACAAAGAAAATATCACCTTTTAATATATAGTTATAATATTCTAAGCTAGGAAGAAAAAAAGAAAATAAATTTAACAACCTTTCCTATTTTCAAACCAGACTTTATTAAATAAGGGTTTATTTATTTATTTATTTTTAATTTGCATTGTTTCAGCACCTTTTCTATCCAGAAACTACCTTGTAGGTTTAGATTAGGTTAAGTGCAATAAGCTAATATTTGATTTTTCTGGTTAACAGTGAAGAAAAAGATCAGGGATATATGTATATATATTTTTCTTTTTTATTAGATTTCTGCCTGGTACAAAAGAGAAAAAACCTGAAAGGTAAAAAAAAAAAAAATAATGAGACCTCCTACTAAGAGGTTGGGCTGTTCTATTAATAAAATAAGGCCTTTGAAAAGCTCTATTTTCCATTAGTGCTGTTTGTGTGGGTATGAAATAATTAGCAGTCAAAATTTAAATGAGAATTATGCTGTTTGGGACTGATCCAAATCAGACCCCTCCAAAATGCAATCTTCTGAAGCCCACAAACACTTTTATGGCATGTCTCAGCATGCTCCTAAGTGTGCTGTTGTATGTGAAAATCTAAGTTTCTTGCCTTCTGCATAGTTTGAATGCATGGAATGGGTTAAGTCAGTGTGGTAGCCCCAATTTTGACTGGCTAATATTTCTACTGATGCCTAGAACTGCCACATGCCAAGGCTCCAGGCATGGCCCCAGCATGGCTGGTGTTTGTCTTCAGCATGTGTGGCCTCCTGAGCCTGCTGCAGCAGGGTGGAGAGAAGTGTTGGTGCTCAGCTTGTCCTCAGCAGCCTAAGGACAGCTCCAGCCTGCCTGCTGAACTCTTACCTGGACAGGAGTTCCGTGGGAAGCCAAACATCACCTTCCAATCTGCTCTCTCAGATCAATCTAAGAAGCACAGCAGTGCCTTAGATACACTTCTTAAATCTGTGATCTACCCCTACTAGCCTTTTGTTTTCAGCTTCAGTTAAATCTGGAATTAAACATTAATTCCGTCTATAATGGCTTTGGCTTCAATTGCTTGGGGCAGTTTTAACTTCTGCTTACTAAACAAAATATTTTATGCCAAAGCTTATGCACATGAGTACCCATAAAGTGAAAGCTTTTTCACACTTTTGACTTGAAAAGTCGCAATTTCTGGTCTTAAATTATAGTTAACAGTCAAGAAACATTAATTTTCCACTGTACAGTGAGCTGTAATGTAGGAGAAATGCACACTATGAAGTGTGTTTTCTTGTTTGCTTACTTTCCCTGGGATGACTAAAGAACAGCTCTTCACATCAGTTGCCATTGCTCTCACTTATACAAGTTGAGGCTGATTGACAGGAATACCAAAATTAGTGTTGTGGAAGAATTATTAAGGTTTAGGAGCTTCAGAATAAGACCTGTCACAAAGTTGGAAAAAAAAACCCCAAAAAAACCAACAAATAGAAAACCCAACATGACAACTTTGATGTTTAAATGAGAAGTTTAAAATAAATTATGCATGAACTCTGGAACAGAAGTCCTTAAACGTTTTCCTTGTTTTATCTGCTTGCCCTTTGCTGGGAGATCAGGTGAAGTCACAGGTTCCAGCAGTGAATCTATGAGAGAAAAAAGTTGAAGCATCTTTTGTTTCAATCTCATGGTAACTGATGTCTAACTGTCCATAAAAATATGTTCAGTATTAGCAAGGAAACCCTGTAAGAATGGGAAAAAAAAATAGAGCTCTGATTCAGATGTAGTGAAAAATATTTCAAAAGAGAAGGTGTTTTATAGACATGCTAACTTTTATTATTGCATTACAATTTCCTAGATAGGTTTGCAGAGTAAATAAGAGCTACACAATTTAGTTAAAGAAAAAAAAAAAACCACAACTTTTTATTTGCTTTCTCTGTGGTGGATTTGGATGGAAAAAAAATCTTTTCTCCTTTAGAAAAAGAAAAAAAAAAGGCATGGGAACTATGGAGAAGTAATTTTTATGTGTTTCATAACACTTCCATTTCCTAACAGCCTCTCTTCCTCTTCTACCATAGGATCAATTATCATCCTCTCTTACAGTTACAGGAAAAGGTCAAAAGTGAAATAAGAAAATACCAGCTTTCCTAAGGGAACAGATTCATAATGTGGAAAGGAGCCTGTAATTTGGCAGCTGTAGCTTTGGGAAGCTAAAGTTTAGCACAGGAAGAAATTGGAATGTCTCTTGGATGGGGAGATAGTGGTCATCAGAGAGTGCAGTTGACACGGTTTCTCTTCGTAGAGCTGACATCGGGGTGCTTGGTGCTGTCACTGAAGGAAGGCAAGCAAAGGCTCTCTTTTATGCCATTGTCAGTTTTGCTTTTTTATCTCACCTATCATGCTCAAAGCTAATTGTGTTTACTGTGCTCCTGCTAAGCAGGTAGCGAGCATTGTATAATTAACTGGGAAATTCCAGCCCTCCTTTTTTGCTTCCAAACAGCTTATAGATTTCCTTCTGTCTCTCCCCTTTAACTGGGTTTGTATTGGTGTGCACATGGTTGTTATATATTTTGTAATTTGTTATTTCACCTCTGATACATCTCCAGTTAATCTCTGATGTAAATGGTGGGATTTTTATGCTTTTGAGTTTGGGACAAGACCATGTTAAACTTGCATTTTGTCCTTTGAAATTAAGATATTTATTTTACATTTTGGCTCAGAACTGGTTCTGGTTTTGACTTTGCACATCTGCAAATTCATTTGCGCTGAATAATATAATCATTAGCCCCTTAGAAGTGAAGATGGCTAAAGAAGGAAGCAATAACAAGAGGATAAAAGATGGAGTAAAGATAAATCCAGATTAGACCTTAAAATAGAACCTTATATGATAATTCCCTTCACAGCCACAGGGTATGAAATTAAGTCCTTCCTTCTGCAGGATGACCACCTGCAGGCTGACAGTGCAGTGGGAGTAGATCCTATTGTAATGATACCTCAAAAAATCAGATCCTAGGTCTGAAACTTTCATTAAATGCTGGGAACATATATTAAAAGAAAAGAAAAAAATCAATAAAAGTCATCTTGTGCACTTAGTTCAGTTCTAGAATTGGTGTTCTGTAACTTTTTTATTGTTAATATACATCAGTCTATAATTTAGAACAAAATTGCCTATTTTCTAATCTAAAGCTGTTTTCTGAGTTCTGAACTGGGTCAAACAACTAATAATATGAAATATCTCAGATGTAATTGGTGAAAACTTGACTGAAGAAGCAGCTTTCAAATATTGCAAAGTGTTTGGTGCCCATCAGCTCCTTTGGCCTTTTTCTACTCCTTAAGATTGCTTCAGCCATAAGGGTCACTTTTGCCACCAGAACAGAATTTGCTTACGAGCCAAGGAAAGGAAGTTGTCCTTGTAGTGGCATCAAGAAGTTTTATTTTGTATATATATATATATATATACACACACATTTTTAACTGTCAGAGAAATCATTCAAACTTTATCTTCTTTTGGGGATTAGATGTTTGTTTCAGGCTTTTTTTGATGTGTTGTTATGCAGCTTACTTTTTTTGTCTGTTTGCAGAAATTGATTGTTCAGTGATGTTGGGGAATTTGTTGGGTTTTTTTGTTTGTTTGTTGTTTTTTTAATTACTGTGTGTACTTTAGCTTTTCTTTGGCTGTTAGATACACCTAAAAGGTGTAATCACAATTAATATCCACTAGGATAGAAGAGGCTATCCAGGCTACAGAGAACTTCAGGTGTAAAATGAGACGGGGAAGAAATAAGAAAGGAAGGCAAAGGGAAGACATCTTCTTTCCTAGAGCATTAAATGCACTGTGCAGTACTCTGTTGTTTTGACTGGACTGCTTTAAGTGAACAGGATCTTGTGTGCCAGAGTTAGCCAGTTCATCATGCCCAGAAAAATTAGCTGACTCTTCCCCAGACCAACTATTTTACAGCTGTCCTTAATCACAGACAGACCCCTACTAATTAGACCATGCTGTCTCTTACACTGCTGATTTTATTAATAATGCAGTTAGCAAAACACTGTAGTATGTACTTGCCATTGTCTGGGGTTTTTACTTGGATATGCTGTCCTTTTCCCTGTGCCTCTATTGAAAATTGTTTAGTATAATTTTATTTCTATTACTAGGGTACTCACTCCTAGGCAATATAGATTTCTTGCAGGTGAGAAAAAAATCAGTTTGTTTTTTATTTTACTGAATAATTTAATTTGACTTATGCCTATACTGTGAACATGACCGTCTACAACAAAAGTATTATTCTGTGTCCTTGAGGGGTTTTAGGGTTTTGTTTGGTTTGTTTTTGTTTGGTTTGTTTGTTTGTTTATTGGTTGGCTGATTGGTTGGGTTGGGTCTTTTTTGCACATTCAGGTTTTTAGAGTGATGAGAAATTGCACTCATGTATAGTCTATGTAGTAGTGACCAACAATTTTGTTTTGCAGCTAAAGCACAATCTTTTCCATGTGAAATATATGTGTTCCCCAAATATTTAATTTATGCAGGGGGCAGAGATTCTAAGAGTTTCACCAATTCCTTAGAATGCAGATGAGAAAATAGACGTGAACATGGAGCTCTCCTTTGACCTTTGTCATTCATAATTGCCACCTGTAAGAGTGCCTAAGACATGGACTTTTGTGTAGCTTGTGCTTCGTGTTTATATACACTTCCTAACTAAACAGAACAGTAATGATGGGCTTAAGAAACTCTGAAACATGGTAGCCTGAAAATAATTAAAATATTCACCCTTCATTTGTTCTTCATAATTCATCTTGCCACACTTGATAATTATGGGAGAGATTAAAAGCTTGCTTGTTCTCAGCCAATCTCCCTTTCATACTTGATCCCCACAGTGAAGTTGCACTGCTGAATTTGTGGTATCAAATTCATTTCCATAGCAGCACAGATTTTTGCTGTGGCATCCCATAAGTAAAATGATTTTGACTTCACTGTGGGGATCAAGTATGAAAGGGAGATTGGCTGAGAACAAGCAAGCTTTTAATCTCTCCCATAATTATCAAGTGTGGCAAGATGAATTATGAAGAACAAATGAAGGGTGAATATTTTAATTATTTTCAGGCTACCATGTTTCAGAGTTTCTTAAGCCCATCATTACTGTTCTGTTTAGTTAGGAAGTGTATATAAACACGAAGCACAAGCTACACAAAAGTCCATGTCTTAGGCACTCTTACAGGTGGCAATTATGAATGACAAAGGTCAAAGGAGAGCTCCATGTTCACGTCTATTTTCTCATCTGCATTCTAAGGAATTGGTGAAACTCTTAGAATCTCTGCCCCCTGCATAAATTAAATATTTGGGGAACACATATATTTCACATGGAAAAGATTGTGCTTTATCTGCAAAACAAAATTGTTGGTCACTACTACATAGACTATACATGAGTGCAATTTCTCATCACTCTAAAAACCTGAATGTGCAAAAAAGACCCAACCCAACCAATCAGTCAACCAATAAACAAACAAACAAACCAAACAAAAACAAACCAAACAAAACCCTAAAACCCCTCAAGGACACAGAATAATACTTTTGTTGTAGACGGTCATGTTCACAGTATAGGCATAAGTCAAATTAAATTATTCAGTAAAATAAAAAACAAACTGATTTTTTTCTCACCTGCAAGAAATCTATATTGCCTAGGAGTGAGTACCCTAGTAATAGAAATAAAATTATACTAAACAATTTTCAATAGAGGCACAGGGAAAAGGACAGCATATCCAAGTAAAAACCCCAGACAATGGCAGGTACATACTACAGTGTTTTGCTAACTGCATTATTAATAAAATCAGCAGTGTAAGAGACAGCATGGTCTAATTAGTAGGGGTCTGTCTGTGATTAAGGACAGCTGTAAAATAGTTGGTCTGGGGAAGAGTCAGCTAATTTTTCTGGGCATGATGAACTGGCTAACTCTGGCACACAAGATCCTGTTCACTTAAAGCAGTCCAGTCAAAACAACAGAGTACTGCACAGTGCATTTAATGCTCTAGGAAAGAAGATGTCTTCCCTTTGCCTTCCTTTCTTATTTCTTCCCCGTCTCATTTTACACCTGAAGTTCTCTGTAGCCTGGATAG
Source organism: Acrocephalus scirpaceus scirpaceus (assembly GCA_910950805.1). Taxonomy (NCBI): domain Eukaryota; kingdom Metazoa; phylum Chordata; class Aves; order Passeriformes; family Sylviidae; genus Acrocephalus; species Acrocephalus scirpaceus. The sequence continues at coordinate 262,448 of CAJVGK010000050.1, forward strand.
CCTCTTCTGTCCTAGTGGATATTAATTGTGATTACACCTTTTAGGTGTATCTAACAGCCAAAGAAAAGCTAAAGTACACACAGTAATTAAAAAAACAACAAACAAACAAAAAAACCCAACAAATTCCCCAACATCACTGAACAATCAATTTCTGCAAACAGACAAAAAAAGTAAGCTGCATAACAACACATCAAAAAAAGCCTGAAACAAACATCTAATCCCCAAAAGAAGATAAAGTTTGAATGATTTCTCTGACAGTTAGAAATGTGTGTATATATATATATATATATATATATACAAAATAAAACTTCTTGATGCCACTACAAGGACAACTTCCTTTCCTTGGCTCGTAAGCAAATTCTGTTCTGGTGGCAAAAGTGACCCTTATGGCTGAAGCAATCTTAAGGAGTAGAAAAAGGCCAAAGGAGCTGATGGGCACCAAACACTTTGCAATATTTGAAAGCTGCTTCTTCAGTCAAGTTTTCACCAATTACATCTGAGATATTTCATATTATTAGTTGTTTGACCCAGTTCAGAAGTCAGAAAACAGCTTTAGATTAGAAAATAGGCAATTTTGTTCTAAATTATAGACTGATGTATATTAACAATAAAAAAGTTACAGAACACCAATTCTAGAACTGAACTAAGTGCACAAGATGACTTTTATTGATTTTTTTCTTTTCTTTTAATATATGTTCCCAGCATTTAATGAAAGTTTACGACCTAGGATCTGATTTTTTGAGGTATCATTACAATAGGATCTACTCCCACTGCACTGTCAGCCTGCAGGTGGTCATCCTGCAGAAGGAAGGACTTAATTTCATACCCTGTGGCTGTGAAGGGAATTATCATATAAGGTTCTATTTTAAGGTCTAATCTGGATTTATCTTTACTCCATCTTTTATCCTCTTGTTATTGCTTCCTTCTTTAGCCATCTTCACTTCTAAGGGGCTAATGATTATATTATTCAGCGCAAATGAATTTGCAGATGTGCAAAGTCAAAACCAGAACCAGTTCTGAGCCAAAATGTAAAATAAATATCTTAATTTCAAAGGACAAAATGCAAGTTTAACATGGTCTTGTCCCAAACTCAAAAGCATAAAAATCCCACCATTTACATCAGAGATTAACTGGAGATGTATCAGAGGTGAAATAACAAATTACAAAATATATAACAACCATGTGCACACCAATACAAACCCAGTTAAAGGGGAGAGACAGAAGGAAATCTATAAGCTGTTTGGAAGCAAAAAAGGAGGACTGGAATTTCCCAGTTAATTATACAATGCTCGCTACCTGCTTAGCAGGAGCACAGTAAACACAATTAGCTTTGAGCATGATAGGTGAGATAAAAAAGCAAAACTGGCAATGGCATAAAAGAGAGCCTTTGCTTGCCTTCCTTCAGTGACAGCACCAAGCACCCCGATGTCAGCTCTACGAAGAGAAACCGTGTCAACTGCACTCTCTGATGACCACTATCTCCCCATCCAAGAGACATTCCAATTTCTTCCTGTGCTAAACTTTAGCTTCCCAAAGCTACAGCTGCCAAATTACAGGCTCCTTTCCACATTATGAATCTGTTCCCTTAGGAAAGCTGGTATTTTCTTATTTCACTTTTGACCTTTTCCTGTAACTGTAAGAGAGGATGATAATTGATCCTATGGTAGAAGAGGAAGAGAGGCTGTTAGGAAATGGAAGTGTTATGAAACACATAAAAATTACTTCTCCATAGTTCCCATGCCTTTTTTTTTTTCTTTTTCTAAAGGAGAAAAGATTTTTTTTCCATCCAAATCCACCACAGAGAAAGCAAATAAAAAGTTGTGGTTTTTTTTTTTCTTTAACTAAATTGTGTAGCTCTTATTTACTCTGCAAACCTATCTAGGAAATTGTAATGCAATAATAAAAGTTAGCATGTCTATAAAACACCTTCTCTTTTGAAATATTTTTCACTACATCTGAATCAGAGCTCTATTTTTTTTTCCCATTCTTACAGGGTTTCCTTGCTAATACTGAACATATTTTTATGGACAGTTAGACATCAGTCACCATGAGATTGAAACAAAAGATGCTTCAACTTTTTTCTCTCATAGATTCACTGCTGGAACCTGTGACTTCACCTGATCTCCCAGCAAAGGGCAAGCAGATAAAACAAGGAAAACGTTTAAGGACTTCTGTTCCAGAGTTCATGCATAATTTATTTTAAACTTCTCATTTAAACATCAAAGTTGTCATGTTGGGTTTTCTATTTGTTGGTTTTTTTGGGGTTTTTTTTCCAACTTTGTGACAGGTCTTATTCTGAAGCTCCTAAACCTTAATAATTCTTCCACAACACTAATTTTGGTATTCCTGTCAATCAGCCTCAACTTGTATAAGTGAGAGCAATGGCAACTGATGTGAAGAGCTGTTCTTTAGTCATCCCAGGGAAAGTAAGCAAACAAGAAAACACACTTCATAGTGTGCATTTCTCCTACATTACAGCTCACTGTACAGTGGAAAATTAATGTTTCTTGACTGTTAACTATAATTTAAGACCAGAAATTGCGACTTTTCAAGTCAAAAGTGTGAAAAAGCTTTCACTTTATGGGTACTCATGTGCATAAGCTTTGGCATTAAATATTTTGTTTAATAAGCAGAAGTTAAAACTGCCCCAAGCAATTGAAGCCAAAGCCATTACAGACGGAATTAATGTTTAATTCCAGATTTAACTGAAGCTGAAAACAAAAGGCTAGTAGGGGTAGATCACAGATTTAAGAAGTGTATCTAAGGCACTGCTGTGCTTCTTAGATTGATCTGAGAGAGCAGATTGGAAGGTGATGTTTGGCTTCCCACGGAACTCCTGTCCAGGTAAGAGTTCAGCAGGCAGGCTGGAGCTGTCCTTAGGCTGCTGAGGACAAGCTGAGCACCAACACTTCTCTCCACCCTGCTGCAGCAGGCTCAGGAGGCCACACATGCTGAAGACAAACACCAGCCATGCTGGGGCCATGCCTGGAGCCTTGGCATGTGGCAGTTCTAGGCATCAGTAGAAATATTAGCCAGTCAAAATTGGGGCTACCACACTGACTTAACCCATTCCATGCATTCAAACTATGCAGAAGGCAAGAAACTTAGATTTTCACATACAACAGCACACTTAGGAGCATGCTGAGACATGCCATAAAAGTGTTTGTGGGCTTCAGAAGATTGCATTTTGGAGGGGTCTGATTTGGATCAGTCCCAAACAGCATAATTCTCATTTAAATTTTGACTGCTAATTATTTCATACCCACACAAACAGCACTAATGGAAAATAGAGCTTTTCAAAGGCCTTATTTTATTAATAGAACAGCCCAACCTCCTAGTAGGAGGTCTCATTATTTTTTTTTTTTTAACCTTTCAGGTTTTTTCTCTTTTGTACCAGGCAGAAATCTAATAAAAAAGAAATATATATATACATATATCCCTGATCTTTTTCTTCACTGTTAACCAGAAAAATCAAATATTAGCTTATTGCACTTAACCTAATCTAAACCTACAAGGTAGTTTCTGGATAGAAAAGGTGCTGAAACAATGCAAATTAAAAATAAATAAATAAATAAACCCTTATTTAATAAAGTCTGGTTTGAAAATAGGAAAGGTTGTTAAATTTATTTTCTTTTTTTCTTCCTAGCTTAGAATATTATAACTATATATTAAAAGGTGATATTTTCTTTGTTCCAGAGAAGCTATAAAGCAGTGTTAAACAGTGACAATCAATCTGAACTTTAGCAATGGAATTCTGCTTTTTCAGCTCTTTCCTGGCCATGTCATTAGCAGAAAATAAGTCCCGAAGGCTTACTTAAAATAAATAAATAAATCTTAAAATATAAGTGCTTAAAACAAATCTTTACAAAGGTAATCAAACTTGAATTCCTTTTGCTTATGCTTATTAATCTGAAAATATTGCTCCTGGAGTGTTCAGTGACAGAAATGTTACATCATTCCTCCCTGGGTTGCAGTCATAATCTGCAGATTTGCATTTTAGTGGGTTTTGTCTTTTTTTTCTCCACCTCAGCCACATACAAGCTGGCAATCCATGAGCTCAAATTCACGCAGTTCAGAGAAACAGGCGTGTCTGACATTTCAACATCAGCTTGTATCCAGTCTGGTAGCTTAGAGCTCATGAACACATTATGCTACTCAGTTTAGGAAAGCATTGGGACAGTCACCATACTGTCATAGGGGTACTCAGATAACCTCTCTTCATCTCATATATCAACATATGGGAGTGGAAAAAGCTGTGAAATTACATACATTCTTCAGAAATTAAGAGATGTAACATTAAAGAATGAAAATTTAGGATGCATTCATGTAGTGTTCTGAGCAAAAGTTTATTCTGCTAACATAGTATGGTTTTGAGCCTACGCTAGAAAACCCTCATGAGAGGTAGAATATTAGTCCAAGTGATTTGGTCTGCTGACAACTTCTGACCCACCTTTGATCCATTCAGCATCGACAGAGGCTGCAGAACACTGTATGGACAGCTGCTGCAGTAAGACAGCAAGAATTTACAGGAGCTCTATGTAAAACAGTTGATGAAATACGCAGTCTTCATGCAAAAATTACAAAAGTGATTACTTCAGTAGTTACTTTCTCAACCTAAATGGAAAGTTTTATTCCAGAATTCTGTCTTTCAGAAAAAGAAGGAATGTTACTTCATTTTTTCAATTCATGAAGTCTTTCTTTCTTACTTTGCATTAAGTGCAAGGCACCTTAAAAGAGATAATTTGCTGTAGATTTAGATGCCAGTTTTATCTCCTGGAAACATACTGTCATGCCCTAAGATCAACATTTTTCAACGAGGTCAGTGGACCAAATTATGTCCATAGTAAAGAAAAATAACTGGCTTTTTTTCTCCTACTTTTGGATGGATGATGGCCTCTGATTATTAATAAAGCATTTTTTGTCACTCAAGAAGCTGCTTTCTCCTTCTCTTTGAGATTTATGTGCATAGGGGTTGCACAGACGCAGTTTGCATACTGAGAAGCACAAGTGCAATACCAAGAACAATAATTCAATTATTTTTTTTTCCACATTGCCTACAAGCAACATTTGTCATTTATCTTGCTGAATATGTTTGCATGTAAATTGAAGAGGATGGAAGATACTGTGAAACTCTAGACCTTCCTGCTGGGTGCCCAGATACAGAATGAGGTCAGGGTCTTTCAAAACCTGTAGGTTTGAAAATTATTATGTACAGGAAGAAAGAAGAAAACTTGCCAAATTCCTTCTATGGAGAGGCTGGTGAGGGTCAACACTGCATATTAGAACCTCTCCTTCAGTTATTTACATTCATCTTAATATATCTTCTAAGTTTTATCTCATTAACCAAGGATAAAAAACTGAAAAATACTTTCTTACCCTTTTTTTTTTCCACTTGAAGGAGGTAATTCAACTATTTTTTTCTATTATTTCATTACTATTTCTCCCAGAAGTATATGAGCAGGAGGAAACATTAAGTGAAAGATTCTGTGAGAAGAAAGATGCATTCAGGTCACCTGCATGATGGCTGAGACCTGATGTGTCCATGAAGTCCATCACATCTCTTCTTAATCTACCAAGCAACTCCTCTGCACTCAGGAAAAAGCTTCATGGGCATCAAAAAGGTTCTGTACCAGGCTTCCCCATCTTTCTGACCTTAAAGAGTTTGTCCTAATGAATGCAGCCCTAGAGGTATATATATGCACAGCCAGCCACTGTTAGCTCTCTCATTTTCCCTAATTTCCTCTATACTTGGGTTTATGTCACCACATCAACCCCAGCCTTTACACTGTGTGTGCCCCCATGGTTGCTGAGCTCTAACATTAAAGGCCACCACTACAAAATCAGAAAGGAGAATAATTCATCCCTTACAGACAATTGTTGGAGCCTGGCAGTTACAAGAAACTCTCCACGCTGCTGGGGAAGACCAAGTGCATTTCGCTTACAACTTCTCAGTTACATCAGAATTTCCTCTCATTTTACCACAAGTCAGAACTAGTCTTTGTCAAGCTAGGGCAAAAGTGTAATCAGGCCAGTATGTGTCAAGTTATGTAAAGAAAAAGAGTACTAAATCAACTACAATAGGAAGCTGGCCTTCGAAGTTTTCTTTTTATTGGAAGCATGCCCCTTTGGAGTTGTCTTTGGATGTGAAGTCCTTAAGAGTAAATGTGAAATTATTGCCACCGACATTTCTAATGACTGGTGATCTAGCTACCAAACCTCCACATTTCCTACTATATATCTAGGGCTTCGTTTTTAAACAGAGACACCACTCATGTTCTTACATTTTGTATGGGAATTTAGGCCAAAGCCTGAAATCAGTATAAATTTAACAGAAAGATGCCACACTCTTCTCACATATATTTAAGCATGACCGTGCCCGCTTTTGTGTATTTGCAAGTAGGCCCTAACAGCCAGCCAAGATAATTGTCTGCATCTGCACACCCTCTGCAGATCCATACACGTGTGAGCAATTGCAACAAGCATGAACCCAAATTTAAATTAGGGTGTGGACCTGGAAGTTAAAACAAAGCAGAGCAGCAGGTACTAACGGAATTTAAAATAAAATAATTTATCCAGAAATTCTGATGGTGTTTCTCTTTGCGAGTAAAATCACAACAGGAAACACTGCTCTGTTTGTTTGTTTTATCATATCAGGGAGTGGATGTGTCAAGGACCTGTTATGTCAATGAAATAAGGACCTGTCACTGACAGAAGAGGGTGAGGAATTCAAAGCTGTTAGCATAACTCTGGCACTTCCACTGAAAGCACAGGTCCTGATTTCAGGCTTTGATAATGATCAGCAGTGCAGATCTGCTAGTACAGTCTCCTTTAAGGAGAGGAAGAAACAAAGCAAGGCATTGAACACATCTACTCTGAAGCTGGACTTGGTTTAAAGAGTGACCTTACTCCTTTTCCGCTGCTCATTTGGTTAGAGCGACCTAAAACATCCTTCAGGGGAAAATAACAGAGAGGGATGAAAAGGAACAAGTAGAACAGCAAACACTGGATTCTATTCCCCACCCCCAGTACAGATTCTAGCAAACTGACTACTGGAAAAATATGGTAAACTGGCCAAAGTACTGCAGTGCTTTCCTCATGGCGTGCATTTTATTACTTGGTACTGTTACCAACACGGAAATCTTGTTTCTTACAGGTACTTGAAGTAGGAAAGTAGACAAAGTTCAAAATTAACTAAATGCCATGTGGAGGCAGGGAATTTTTTGAAGATACCTAAAACAGGGCTGATTATTATAGCTGGATTTTTCCAGTTCCCAAGAAAGAAATGACAAGATACTACTGGGAGTTAACAGTAGTAATCTACTGGGGTGAGACATCCTGTGAAAGATGTGGAAGAAAAGCACCTAATGCCAAAAATTAAGTAGAGATCCATTCTCAAATTTCTAGTGGTTTTACCCATTTCTTTTGCCAAATTTCAGCTAGTACTTTAATCCTAATGGGATCTAGCTGTTTATAATATTGCTGTGAGGGAGAAGGATTGTCTTGTGGGATCAAACTCTCACACAGAAGAACCACACGACTACCAAACTTAATATGGGTAGCTGTGAGGCATTTTTATTCTTCCCAAGATTTTGGAGGGAATTATGTGAGCCTTTGATATTTCCTAAAAAAACCCCAAAATAAACAGTCTGATTTTTTAACTCATCTAATATTTCCTTGCCAACACATATTTCAGATGAGGCCGTGTTTTTGTTTTGTTTGAAAATTTCTCTTATGGAAGAAATTCTTTTGAAGTAAAGAAATTATTGGAACCTGAAGCTTATTCTACAATGATCACTTCAAAATTATCGGGATGCTTTAGTATAGTCAATATTCTTTTCTTCTATATATTGTTGGAAATTAAGAAAAAGATGAAATATTTATATATCTTGATCCAAAGCAGTAATAATCCAAAGGATTATTTTTTCAGTAGAAAAATATGCAATATTTAAGGGTTAGTAACCTGACATTTTAGTCACTTTACCCTTAATTGCTCTTCTTCTAGGTGTTCATTTTTGTTCCTTTCTCTAGTACTAAGTAAAATAAGTTCAAGTTAGCTCTGTAGTGGCAGGCTACTTAAATGCTGATTTCTTGCTGTTTTCCATAATGATTTTTAAATTGTTCCATCATTCTATTAAATGAATTAATCATTCTTTTCTTTTTTTTTTTTTTTTTTCCAATTACTTCCAACTTGGCAGCATTGTCTGCCAAGTAAATATTGCTGCTTAAATTTACAAATTATTCCAAATCATATGTTTTGGCATTATACATTGTGCAGAATATAAAAAGACCAACTTTACAATTTTACACATGTGTTCTATAAATAACTTTCACAAAACTATTCACATCAAAAATGAGTCACCAAGGCACTTACTTCTAGTTATTTTCTAGGTCTCTAACAGTCCAAGTCAAGCAGCCTGTTTTTCAGTAGTACAGGATCAACACTAAATTCTCTCTTTTTAGGAGAGGAAAAATGAAGCAGGCCAGAACTCTTATATGTCTTTCTAGACAAGGAAGAAAGATACTAACAAAACCATAAAGAGGCTTTAAATTTAAACTTATTATCAGCTTCACCCTTAGCTGTGCCTAACCATGGCTATGAGTGACACTTATTTGTGCTTAATCGTGGCCGACACTTAACTTCAGTATGACTGAAAAAGTAAAATGCTGAAAAAGCCAAGATGAACAACAGGCCTGCTTTTGGGCTTCACCAGGCTCCACAACCCCAGCAAGAGGTCAGAAGACTCCTGTGCTGCCTGTTTAACCTGCACTGGAGAAAGGTAACTCCTGCAGAGAGCAGAGCTGTTTCCCAGAGAGGGCTCAGGCTGAGAGCCACAAAGTGAAAAGCAACATGCCCTTTGCAGCTTTTTAAAATGACACTGAGCTGGTGTGTCTCAAAGCAGCTTAAGGGAGTAGCACTTTTGAGGGGAGATATGCAAAGTGAAGATGTCTCATACATCAGAGGCAACTTTCCTCAAATGCTGAGGTTTCTCCTTAATATGCCATTATTCTCCTTTATGTTATTCTCTACAGACATTTATAACAACAGGTTCAGTTATTTAGCATCGTGGTCATTAATAAGTAGAGTAGAGACAGGACACAAGAGCAACAGCAGTTGAGGACAGCAAGTTATTCCAAGCCAGGTCTTAGCACTAAGATTTAAAGCACATCACAGTGCACCTTCATGGAGTTTCTGAGAAGTGGCCATGGCTTCCTGCTGTTGGAGCATCTCAGAACCTCCACATCCCTAATTAACTGCGGGTGAGAAGCAGAAATGTGCAATCTTAATTGCCTTTATGAGCTTAGGTAAGAGTTATACGACTTACATGATGGGGAAAGCACTAGGTCAGCATACTAAAACTGCCGAAAATAACAAACATTATAATACCAAGGAAAAGCACAATTACTTCTCATTTCACACTGCAAATGTCCAGTAGAGAACACTGTGCTGAAATCTAACAACACCCTTTCCATTTACAGCTTGATTTGGTTATAAAATAGGACAAGAAATACCTTCAAGTCTCCAAGCGTAATATAATCATGCCACTCAATATTTTTACTGCCTTTTTAAAAATCATAGCAACATCAGCATTTTTTGCCATTCTCCTGATGTTGTTATCAATAAAAATTATCATTTAGGGCTCAGACCGATTCTACTTAGCTTGGGAATCAGTCTAAAGGGAGCTGGGGAATATCTACTATAAATTGATAATGCTTTTATTATGCATTATGTTACAGAGATATCACTGGTAAAAAATGTAATGGTACAATACACAGTTCATTGCAATCCCAACATGAAAAATTAGGAAAAGAAATAGGCAAAAATATGAACTGCTTTTAGTAATCAAGTCAAGTGAATACAACATAAATTGTATGTGCCCTTCCCAAACATGCAGTTAACATTCTCCAAGTATGAAACATGGCACATTACTGACCTCCTTATTCCATATTTCTTCCAGAAGCAAAAGCATGCATAAAGAAAGGCAGCATGACAAAAGTATATGAGCATAATTAATTGAGATAAATATATCTTTTCAAGACCAAATTCTAGATATTGAACCTCTTTTAAGTTTCAAAATGTGTTTTTCAATCCTTAAAATAACAGTGGAAAGTTGTCAATTAAGCCATTCCTTAGGCTCCTAAAGTTCCTTTTTTTTTTTTTTACCACTCACTATAGTAATTTGAAATTATCAGGAAAGAGCATTATTGGCAGCATAAATCAATAAACTGAAGGCACTTCCTGAAGTAACTAATATGATGCAGTTAACCTTGAAATATCAATATTGTGATATACAATCAAAAATCAAATAAGAGGCCATCACCACCAGTAAACAGAACAAAACCCATTGCAAAATAGCTACATAAATAGTGTTTAAACAAAAGAAAGAAAGAAAGGGGAAAAAAGTGGTTGAGCACAGAAACAGGCTCCCCACAGAAGTGTTCACAGAAACAAACCAGAGTTCAAGAAGTGTTTGGACAATTTGTTTGGCAGTTTGCCCTCAGGCATATGTTGTGACTCTCAGAGTGTCCTGTGCAGGGCCAGGAGTTGGACTTAGTGATCCTGATGGGCCCCTTCCCACTCAGCATATTCTGTATACATATATCATTTATCGATGATAAATGCCATAAATTTATTACAATTAACATGTGAATTGTTCTGTAAGATTAGAGTGTAGGCATTTATCTATAGTGTTTTAAGAAACCCAGTGGTTTCCTATCGATATGAAACAACTGCAAATTTGCTAAAATCTTGGCTACTGCAGCTTGCACCGTCCTCTACCTGAAGATAAAATCTTGTCTTAATTTCCAGCTAACCATCCCAGAACCTTTGCAGCTTTTAGTGCCATCTGATCTGCTAACTTATTTAGGAACCTATCTCCCATTACCATCAGTACTGGAAGAATCATGAACTGATTGCAGGGGTTGACTTTAAAATCTATCTGGTAAATTACAATGTACCCTTGCTAACAAACGTCTATATACAGGCATTTGAAGTTAGACTGGATTTTATATTTTCCATATCAAAGCATGTTTCTGTACAAAGAAAATAAGTAAACAAAGATGAGTAATAAGAGTTTGAAATACATCCCTCTAAGAACAAAGTTAAACAAGTTAAAATATTGATGCAATAATTCTAATAAAGACTAGCAAATCAGTTTGATTTAGCTGGCGGCCATCAAAGTAATTTTGTTCTAAAAGATGTTAAAGCAAAATTCCCATCTCCGAACCCCAAACAAGTCAGTCAGAAGCTCACAAGCTGTATCTGCGCCAGAATTCTAAATGAATTTGCTTTTCTGTGTGATGGAACAGCTGCAACAGGGAGGGCAAATAATATGTCCAAATGCCTGCAGGTTGTAACCCACTCAGAGGCAGGCACAGCAGAAAAGTATCTGTAGAGAGAGTTCCACCCAATCTTTTAATAAGCAAAAGCTTTCACCACCACCACCATCTCTGCATCTTCTAGACACACTTGGAAAGAAAACAAACAAACAAACTTTTTTTTGTTTTTTACTCTCCCTCTAAGTATCCAAAACCACCGAGTTTTTTAAATTGTTCTCCAAGGACGCTGTGAAATGTGGGGTTGTGTTTCGTGTCAGGTAGAAAAAGATGGCCTTTGTAGTTATGGTTATGAAATGTGTGGAAAAGGCCATAGGATAATCATAAAAACATTTGTTTAATCAACAAAACGGAAAAAGCATGGAAAGGGGCTTTAGAAGTAATATTTTGCTTGCTTATAAGTGAATCATGTGAGCCTATAAGGTTTTTAATAGAAGGTTTGAACTACAGCTATAGCCTTAACATATATATAGAAAGGATTGTAATCACCCAAATAGAAGTGAGCTATTCCAAATTAAAATTAATGATCCTGGGAAGAGGAGATGGAAGCTGGACCTCACCAACAAAACTGATTTATAGTCTTAAAAGGAAGACTGAATCTCTCATCTCTGGTGTTTTCTCCTGAAGAAGGAAATCTGGATGCCACCATCATTAATTTATAATCCTGGGAACCTCAGCATCACAAGATGTTATTTCTGACCTCACTGATTTCACACCTTTGGAAGTATAGAAAATTTAACACCACCAATAGGAATTGATCACAATGGATATAGAAATTAGATTTCAAAAATAGAAATTAGGAGGAAACTAGGAAAAAAAAAGTTTGCTTATGGAAAATCTCAATAAATCCCAGCAGAAAATCAACAGTTGGAGGGGAAACCCCCACTGTACCCAGCGCTGTTTGCTCACACTTTACCATTCTGTATTAATTAATAAATTGATTGCTGCTTGATACATTGGCCGAGTCAAGCT